>BQNB010198172.1:0-11155 GCA_026074375.1 Tanacetum coccineum | reverse complement strand
CCTCTTACTTTGAAATGGTTATTAAAAAACAAGCATGATGAAGAGAACATGGTCATCCGAAACAAGACTCGTCTGGTTGTAAGAGGATACAGCCAAGTGGAAGGAATAGATTTCGAAGAATCCTTCACTCCGGTTGCTAGAATGGAAGCTATCAGGATATTTTTGGCATATGCTGCACACAAATCGTTCACGGTGTTTCAAATGGACGTGAAAACTGCATTCTTGCATGGTACATTAAAAGAAGATGTGTACGTGTGTCAACCTGAAGGTTTCATCGATGCTGATCATCCAAGCCATGTCTACAAGTTAAAGAAGGCTCTATATGGGTTAAAGCATGCACCAAGGGCATGGTATGACGAATTGTCAACGTTTCTCCTACAAAATCACTTCTTCAAAGGCACAACTGATCCAACGTTGTTTATAAGGCGCTTCGATGATGACATCTTAGTGGTACAAGTCTATGTTGATGATATTATCTTTGGTTCTACACACCCTAGGTATACCTAACTATTTTCTGACTTCATGAAAAGCCGCTTCGAAATGTCGATGATGGGGGAAATGACGTTTTTCCTTAGTTTACAAGTTAACCAATCCCCCCGTGGCATCTTTATAAACCAGTCCAACTACGTGTTAGAAATCCTTAAAAAATATGGAATGGAAACTTGTGATCCCGTTGGTACTCCAATGGTGATCAAAGACAAGCTTGACCTTGATCAAAATGGGTCTCCAGTCGATGCAATGAAATATCGTAGCATGATTGGTGCCCTGATGTATCTAACGTCTAGTAGACCGGACATTGTACATGCTACTTGTTTATGTGCTCGGTACTAGGCTAAGCCAACTGAGAAGCACCTCAAGGAGGTTAAAAGGATCTTTCATTATCTTCGGGGAACCGTTAATACGAGTCTCTGGTATACGAAGGATTCTGGCTTTGAACTAACTGAATTTTTAGATGCTGATTATGCGAGATGTAAAGACACCTTCAAGAGTACTTCCGATGGAGCTTAATTCTTAGGCGAAAAGCTGGTTAGCTGGTCCACAAAGAAACAAGACTGTACGGCACTGTCAACCACAGAAGCAGAATATGTGTCTTTATCCGCGTGCTGTGCCCAAGTCCTTTGGATGCGGACACAGTTAACGGATTATGGCTTTCATCTCAACAAGATTCCAATTTATTGTGACTCAAAATCAGCCATAGCCATATCCTGCAACCCGATCCAACACTCAAGAACAAAGCACATCGTTGTCCGCTACCATTTCATAAAGGAACACGTGGAAAAAGGTATGATTGAACTATATTTTGTCAAGACGGATTACCAACTGGCCGACCTCTTCACCAAAGCTCTTCCAGTAGATCGATTCAACTATTTCTTCCCCGCCGCACCCCCCCCCCCCAGCCCCCACCCGACCTACCCTTCCCCCCACTCTTCCCCTCCGTTCCCCTCGCGCCCCTCACCCCCCCCCCACCCCCCCTCTCTATTTATTCTTTTTTATTCTTTCTTTTTTATTTATATAATTATCTTTTTTCACCACCCCCCCCCACCCCCACCCTACCAATCCCCCACACCTACCAAACCAAAACCACACTAACACCTCCCCCCCCCCACCCCACCACACCCCCCACCTCCCCCTCAGCCCACTCACCCAAACACCCCCCACACCCCTCCCCCTCGTCCCCACCCCCCCAAACCCCCATCGACCCCCCCCACAACAACACATCCCAGACACACGCCAAACGAACCCCAAAGCCTCCCCAATACCATAATCAACCACAATCCCCCGTTTGTTGTTCAAAGCAGATCGCTCGCAGAGTTCAAAAGTTTTTCAAAACAAGCCACTATCACATATTTTATCTACGCCTATCAACAGTAAATTTCACATAAGTACTCGGTCACTACAGCAAGGACAATGTTCACTTATGTACAAATAACCCTAAACAACAGGAAGTTCATCTCATCTCCGTTACATAGATCAAAGTCATATAAAAAATTCAAGATTAAATGCTCAAGAGAAGTACTAAGGAAAATGATGATAACTTCGATATAAACTCACATATTTTTCCTGTTTAGCACGAATTTTTCAAAGATATTTTCAAAAGAAAATTTTCAAATTTCTTTCAAAATATGTGTGCTCAGCAAACTCCATCTAAAGTTTTCACTCTATAATGTAGGGGAGTAATAATAATTAGTTCATTCACATGCATTCTCATGTTCTCCCGACGAGTAAGACTCATGTGAATTTTCGGAACATTAACTGATTTTAAATCACTAATATTTCAAAAATTGTAAACACATATGCAATTTTTAAGGGGGAGAATAGTGATTAAAATGTGATTAATACGGCTTAATAAAGGATACGATCTCTTGAATATAAGTGCGTTCCCAAACCTCGCATGTGCAAAACTCTTTCATAATATGGTGCACATGTTAGGGTGAGCTTTTTTAACTCTGGTAAACACTCAAAGAGTGCTCAAATGGTTTCTCCAGACACGTTGAATCATGATTTTTTATCAAATGTTTTTTATGGATCTTCATGGCAATGCCCCCAAAGGACCGCCAAACTGATGTTTCCCTTAAAGGAGTTAAAAAGGCTGTTAGGGTTAGGTATATTCGTTCCATTGATCCAGTCAGAATACCGGAGGGATCTACCTAGTAACACTCTATTAGATATAGTAGAAAAAAATATCCTAAGGTATGAGTTGTAAAAAGGATTTAAAGTGAGAAATAAAGGAATAGTGCCAGACTAAGATGGAGCTAGTGTGAATAAACCCAACAAGTACTAGTCATGAAGTCTCGGAAGCACTGAAGAGTTGAAGAATGAAAAAGATTGTACAGATAAATGGTATAATGAAAGAAGGCCCTTCATCACCTAGGCAAAAACCGGGTCAAACATCTTTGTCCAGAATCACAATTATGATTGCTGACTTTGAAGACTGACATCATGACCCAGTGATGCAATGTAACAACCCTCCTAGCCACTCAGAATCACTCAAAATATTTATGTTTTCATTTTCTCACCGGAGAACAACAACGTTCTAACCGTTTTCTCATTCCGAGATCGTTGATATTGAAAAGGTGGCAGTCCGCTCCAGCCTCCGATTACCAAATAACAAATGTGCACTTATAGAGTCTAGATCCAATGAGATCCATCCAAAATCTCACTAGGACACAAATTCCAATATACAAAATGTCGAACATCATTATACAACATTTGGTATCGTAATAAGTCTTACGCATTATACCGTTGTGATAATTTCTATAACATCAGAGTGATACACTTTATATTCAACAGTGACTATGAAATCCTTCTTGAGGCCAACATCAAACAATCTCATGGTCAGGTGACATATGAGATTCTAAATGAAACAAGCATGTGTCAACTAGAAAGCAATGATGGTGCGATTTCAATAATAATCAAACATATTCTAGAAAATGAATTGACTACTTTAAACAGAAAAGAGTAACTATCAGAATCACTCTTATCGTGCTGCTGCTTTGAGACATTCGAAAATGAAACAAGTAAGTACGTGAATCTAGTGCCATCTTGCGTTAGAGGATCAAACACTTTGAGCTGTGAAACCCTGTCAAGGAGGCTCTTCTAAATTGAGCCTACCTGATCACAGGTGCAGTATTTATACTGTAAAACGGTCCTCACGGAACTGGATGTTAATGTAACCGAACTCAAGACGAATGACAAAGCCATATTCGTTTATATCTACTTATTAATACAAATAAACCCATAAAATGTGTTTATTTCTATCTCACGACCTTCCCAAGTTTTATTGAATGACAAAACAAAAAGAAACATTCATGTTAAAACCATCTCTAAAAACATAAAGATTTTTAGAAAATATCATAGTGTCATAAAACTGTTTATCATTAATTGTATGTAAACCAAAATATACACAAAAATGGCTTTCTAACTCCTCTATTATTTACAAACACTCCATGACACTAATCAGAAAGCAGCGAATTCCAAGGATAATCTTACAAGAATTTTATATGATCTCCAAGATTTTGCAAATCAAAATTCGGATTATGGTTTACGTAGGCTGGTTCCATTTGATTTTGGCTCCGGTTCCATTCATCAACGAACCAGGAGAACCCGGGTTGGCTACAGTAACTTTTTCTTGTGCATATATATACCAATCCCCATTTTACTCATGTTTTTACACATCTTCTCACTTAGAAATACTTTATAATCATCTGATCTTTCTCTTTATTTTTCTTACATACTTTCCGAATCTAGAGCCAACGAGATCCATCAAAAATCTCACTAGACACAAATTCCAATATACAAAATGTCATACATCATTATACAACATTTGGTATCAAAAATTCCTAAGCATTATCCTTGTGGTAATTGCTAGAACATTCAGAGTGATACTCATTAGTATTCACAGTGATGAATGGAAATCCTTCCAGAGTCAACATCAAACAGCTTTGCGGTAGGTGACTTCCAAGATTCTAAATGAATAAAGCTTGTGTCAACTGGATATCGATTTTGGTCCAGTATATGAATTGACGACTCAATTAGAAAGATAGTAAATATATGATTCACTCTTATAGTGTTGTCTGCTTTGAGACGCTTTGGTAACGAGAACGGCTAGCGCAGCTGCGAAACCTTGTCAAGGAGATTCTTTTGAATCCTACCTGATCACAAGCAGTATTTATACTGATTAACGGGGAACCGTGGTTATTGCAACCATATTCGATGAAGTGACAAAGACACTTCCGTCCATGTATGTTTATCTCTAACCTATACTTGTAGGTTTTCTCGACGGTAGCAACTTCTAGTCCATGACGAGCCAAGATTTAAGACCTCATGCTCAATCGACAAAGATAAATACATGATGAAAGCTCAAGCACATGTGTTAAAGTCTTTTGCAATCTCTGATGTACAAACACTTCCTCAAAAGTGCATTGTCAACACGATTGCCAGATAATTACAAAGATATATCACATAAGTGGATCAAGTACTACTCCTACCATGAGGTGGTATAAGTAATCATGTTAAAGAAAATGTTGAGGGAGATTGTTAGCAAGCTTTCAAGACCTTGAGCATGAGGGTGGAGACAGAAGATAGCAAGGAGGCATAAAGGTTCAAGGATAAAGATTCAGATATCTTAGTAGTCAAGACAATTCAAGGCCAAAGACCATGATATCAGTATTTTGTCAAAGAATATCAAGTTAAAGATCAAGATCCAAGATCACAAGCATGCTAAAGGAACTTCAAAAGAACTCCCAAGAACACAAGGCTCCAAGACTCAAGACGTCACAAGAAGGATCCATAATTGAATGACCACCCCTTAGGGGGAGATTGTTAGTCATGTTTTTAGTAAAGTGATGGTCATTATCAATCCTAATCCTTGTATAGGAAAACATAGTTTACAGGAATCTCTTTTAAGCTAATTGGGGCTAGTTGTCGGGCTTAAAGCCCATTCGTAGCTTGGTCTGGCCCAAAAGACCCATAAGAAAGCCTACAAGGCTTGTCCACTCTATGTACTATATAAAGCCCTCTCCAAGTGTGGAGAGGGTGTTGCTTCTTATTTCTTTCTAGTGCAAGTAACCATTTTCTCTCTTTGTCTCTCTCTAGTTCTTTCTCTCTCTCTAAGATTTTTCTTATCTTATTTTGGTTTTATGGTGATGAAATGATATCATGTAACAATAACATCGATACTGAAACATGTATCATCGTTTGAATAAGAGTGTTTAATGGCAGAGTCGATATTAAAGATCATTCATTCAGTCCTAACTCCAAGATTGAGTTGTTTTTGTTTAACTCGAATCACTGCATTAGCAGTGTGAAGAAAGGGTCGTCCTTAGATGAGAGGAACTTTGCTATCTTCTTCCATTTTGAGAATAATGAAATCAGCAGGGAAGATGAATTTACCAACTTTAACGAGCATATTTTCAGTTATTCCAACAGGGTATTGGAATGATCGATCAGCTAATCTTACACTCATTTTGGTAGGTTTGAGAGTTTCGAGAGATAGTTTTGCATATAAGGAATACGGCATAAGGTTATTGCTAGCACCTAGGTCGGCTAAAGCATTACAGGAGAAAGTTTTATTGATGTTGCATGGAATAAGGAAACTTTTAGGGTCTCCAAGTTTGGGTGGAACTTTATTTTGGATCATTGCTGAACTTTCATCGTTCAAAAAAGCGGCAGAAACTTGTTCGATTTTGTGTTGTTTCTTATGAGTTTTTCGAGAAATTTTCCATAGTTAGGCATTCCGGCTAAGACGTCTACAAAAGGTACGTCGATTCAGATGGCTTGGATCATGTCGAGTAATTTTCCGTATTGGGCTTCCATTTTTTCTTTTCGGAGGCGTTGAGGATATGGGATTTTTGGTTTGTATGGTTTGGGTAACAGTGTTTCTTTAATAGGATTCAGAGGTTGAGTTTTTGGTTATGGTGTAGGTTCATCGTCTTCATCATTGCTATTGAAGTTGATAGGAGTTTTAGAATTGTTTTGTTGATCATTTGGGTTGACTGGTGGGTCATAGGATTTACCACTTCTTGTGAATACGACATTCACATGCTCATTACAAGATTGCAGTGGTTGATAGGCTTTAGAGTTGTTTCCTCGTGGGTTTGGTTAAGTTTTTCTCGAAAGAGATCCAGAAGGTCGACCAGATTTCTTGCAGTGAGTCTGTCGAACTTAGTTTCAAGGTTTTGGATTAAAGCTTGATGATTTTTGTCACACCCCGTAAATTCCCGGTTAGTATTCCGACCCACTCCGGCCATCTACTTTAAATTTTATTCGTTACGTTTAAACCTCAAATAAGGTATGTTATAACCCTTCTTTCAATATCGTTCTGCCAACCGGTAAAACGTTTTTTAAGGTTTAATTAGGACTTTGAGGGGTCTCCAAGTTTGGGTGGAACTTTATTTTGGATCATTGCTGAACTTTCATCGCTAAAAAAAGCGGCAGAAACTTGTTCGGATTTTGTTTGTTGTTATGATTCTTTGCACCCATTGAAAAATTTTGCCATAGTTAGGAATTCCGGCTAAGACGTAGACATAGTGTTATGTTGATTCAGACGGCTCAATTCATGTCGAGGTTTTTCCGTACTGGGCTTCATTTTTTCTTTTCTGAGGAGTGAGGATATAGGATTTTTGGTTTGTATGGTTTGGGTAAAAGTGTTTTCTTATAGGCTTCGGAGGTTGAGTTTTTGGTTGTGGTGTAGGTTCATCGTCTTCCTCATCATTCTATCGAGTTTGATAGGAAGTTTTAAGGAATGTTTTGTTGATCATTTGGGGGTGTTTGGTGGGTAATAGGCATTTACCATTCTTGTGAATTACCGGACATTTACATGCATCATTACGAGATTACACTGGTGTTGATAGGGCATTTCGGAGTTGTCTTCACCTCTAGGTATGGTTGAGTTTTTCTCGGAACGTGATCCCGCGCAGGTGCCAATTTTCACTTGTTTTGTGAGTTCGATCGACTTTTTAGGTTTCAAGGTTTTGTTTGATTGATGATTTTTAGCTACTGTTTCGAGTTGACTTTTGAGGTCCATGAATATTTCTTTGACATAAGCGTTGGTTAATTGTTGAGATTTCATGAAATAGCGTGAAATCTCGTCTTGAAGATACTTAGGATTTATCTTCTGTGTTGGATCACGGGTGTTGGCACCCCCCCCCACCTCCATCTTCGGTTTGTAATCATTCGTCAGACATAAACGCCAATTATCGCGATTCGTAGTATAGGGTCGCGATGATCATGTAAAACGAGTCTTAAGGAATGTTTGCATGAATTTGCCTCTTTTTCATAAAAGACATAGGCATGTCATCTGTCAAGATCGGGTGTTGGTTGTTTGCACGAGTTGAAGGTTCTTTTGTACTGAGGCATCTTTTTTTATGTCATGGCATCATTTGGGCCCATAACTTTTGTAGTGGGGTCAGGATATTTTGCTACCTTCAGCGTGCGAAAGCAAAGTTTTCTTAAGTAATGATTTGGTTTTTTAGATTTTTAGCCCAGTCAGAGCTTGAGTAAGACTTTATCTTTCGAGAAGCTTGTAAGGCTTTGATTTGTGTTTTTATAAAGGAAATACAAGGTGCGGATATTTTAGAAATTCTTGGGTTATTTCGTTGAGGACCAAGGAAAAAAGATTTTGGATACATATTCGCCTTTGGAAGTTATGACATGAAATTTTTTTTGAAGGAAATGAGAAATTTTCTTCATCGAAGCAAGCAATTGGTTAGAAGATTCATTTCATGTTGGGAAAAGGCACGGCGATTTCTTCGAGGAGTCGATCGAAAAGAGCCGGGGGAAATAATTGGCTAATATAAGCTGTTTACCCCCCCCCCCCCCCAAACAGTTCGATCCGCTCTTTCCATGTTTTGATAGTTCCTTGTTGAGTTCATCCAACATGTTTTTGCTTCTCCAGTGATGTGATAAGGGAAATTCATTCGCGGACAACATCTTTTTGGTGTCTTTGTTATTTAAAACATATCGCGATTCTGATGGATTCGTAATGTGTTTGTGAGGATCAGTTTTGGTTTTACCATCAAATTGGTTTCCTTTGATGAGAGTCAAGTGGTTACCTTTAATGGCAAATTCATTTGCGGTTTCCGAAATAGTGATTGCAGAACCGGGAGTCAGAGCGACAACACGGTCGGCAGGCCACATGGGTTCATCATCCATGGGATTGAGATTTTCAAGGGTAATGAGAAAGTGACATAAGTAATTGATGTCGAGAATTGGCGGATATACAATTCTCGGGTGTTGAGGTGAGTTGTTTCTTTGATCGAATGAAATCTTCGTTTCGTCATATGAAGTCTTCCCAATTCATAGTATGTTCGGTTAGGTACGGTTCAACAGTTTAGAAGTGCGAAGATGTGTAGTGTTCAATCAAAGACAAATTTGTTGGGTAGTTTGCAGAAACTGTATGTCGATTTTTTAAAAGAGGGGGATGTTAAAATAATTTTCCTAGAGTCGACTACGAATAGTTAAAAATCCTTTTGGTAGCTATGCCAAAACTTTGATGTGTTTCAAACCGCTTTAATATTTACATGAATGAGTCATGATATACCAAATTTTTATTATAGGGGAAAACACAACGAGGTAAATGTATAACCACGTTATGCAGTATAGTCTTTTTTTGGTAAGACGAGTCGTCCACATGGATTTGAGTAGTGCTTCAATAATCAGATGGTAAATTAGAACTTTAAACAATTTTGACATAACTTTTGTTATACCAGTGAAAATAAGGATACTCCTAAGTTAGTTAAAAATAATTTATAAGTAATGGTAATGATTTAGACCTCCAAGATGGAACCTTAACTTATAAAAAGGATTTCTCGTCAGAAAACGTTTTCACAAATGAACTTAATTAACTTAAGACTTATATTTAGTTGCCTAGACCAAATGTGTCACTCACTCAAAGCTTATTTTGTTTATCAATTTACGAAAGTGGATTTCTCGACACAGACGATAAAGACCATAGACAAATCTTTAAAACCATATCCATCATAACGGGTCTTTCGACCTATACTGATACGATTATATAATCTATGTTTGATAACCAAAACCGACAAGATAAGACATAATAGGGTTGCAACATAAGCTTGAGGTTAATGAGATCACAATCATACCAAACACTTATTCATTATCATAACTTCACCGAGTAGTCATGAGAGAATTAGCCTCTCATGGCTATGTAGTTCATAACATAACTTGATTCAACAAGAAACTTCATTATTTTAATAAACTAAGATGATATTCTTCTTCGTTATTGGTTGTTTGATCTTGAATCTTCAAAGGTATGGTGTTTATGGCTTAGGAAAAGGTTGGGAGGGTTTAGAACATCATAATGGAAAGGGATTGTGTGTGAGATGAGAGAAGTGTGTAAGAATGAGTTGATGAGTATGAAGGGAATGATGAAATGTGTGAGAATTTTGGCTATATTTATAGGCTGATTTTCAGGTAGAAGTGCGGCGCACAAAAATTATTTTGTGCTGGACACCAACGGTGTGTTAATGCGATTGTATTTATTAGCTTCATTCTCATTTGTAGCAAAGATGGCAAGTGCGGGCAATAAATACTTTGTGCGGCCTACTTGGGGAGTTAATGCACTATTTTGACCAGGCTTTTAATTCATTTAACTTTGAGGAGAAGTGAGGCACACATGGGGTAAGTGCGGCACACGTTTGCACTTTTCAGCTTGAGACTTTATCTTTTCTTGTATCTTGATTTTTGAAGTGTATAAGTACTTGATCTTTGTTTTATTTGAGTTCAGGAGCTTCAAGTGAACTGCACAGTATTTCAGCTATTAAGTATCAAGTTCAGAGAAATTGATAAATTTTGTATAAATAAACGCCAACCGAATTTTGTATATTTGAGGCGTTTTACCACAGTTTACGACACAACCTTCTAGATCTAGTTAATTGAAAAGCACGAATGTTATATACTAAGCACCTACACATATGTGTTTGATTAATAATTCTTCTTTCTCTAGGTGTATAATGAATGATGAACGATAGGGAAACAGAAAATTACACTCATTTAACCTTGTCATAGCATATAAATTACCATAAGCTTGGTAAAGGATCAAATCTCCACAGCTAGGCACAAGTACTAAAAATTACTATCAAAGATGTATTTAAGGGTTGTGGGGTGTAGGTGTAAGATAACGATAATGGAAATGGAAATGGATGGGATATATTTGGGTTCATACCAGGACGTGAATTCCTGAGTGTTTCGTGATTTTTAATCACTTCTGATATTAATTTTAAGGTTTTATCTTTTAAATTACGTTTTTCGCGTTTTTGACCAAACGGAACCCCGAAAACTCAAAATCACCACTAAATATCTTTTCTTTTTCTTTTCTCTTTTTTTTCAAACATAATACATCACTTGGGGATTATAAATGCACCACTACACTTGAGTTTTTGATACTCAATACTTATGTGGAGGTTTTGAAGACTTTACAGGAAGCTTTACAATCCCCTAGGCAGAGTACCTAACCGGTGTAGTGTAGTAAGGCAAGACTCAGGGGTTGTTATCATTCTCTAAGGGAATAGGTTAGGAAGGCTCGAACACGGTCTAACAGAATTCTAAGGGGTTGAGAGAAGATTCTTTTTTGTGTTTTTATATTTTTAAGAAAGCAAGTAAATAAATAGTTTGAGACGTTGGTTTGTTTATGTGG
>BQNB010198171.1:0-11155 GCA_026074375.1 Tanacetum coccineum | reverse complement strand
CATTATCGTATCCTTGTGTATATCAACATACACAAAGAAACCATAAGCACTACTGTTATGAGCATATACTAAGAATATGCATATACTAAGAATATGCAATTTACAGTTTCATGTCAAATCTTTTAAACCTTGGGGTTTAATACGGATATCCCCCCACAATTGTAAATACTTCTAAGATAGTTTTCTTCTCATCAATAGTTTATAAGAACTATCTTATTTTCTTTACAAGGGATCCTATCTAAAAGATATGTAGCCGATATAATCACTTTCCTCCACATGCCATGGCTTAAACCAAGACTTAAGAACATGGCATTAATCATATCTTCTAAGGCACGATTCTTTTCTTTTAACAGTTCTATTGTTAGAGTCTCAAAAGCAATAAATTGGTGTCTTATTCTAAGTATAGCACATAAATTTAGAAATAGAGACACATATTCACATCTGATATGACTTCGAACCACCTTGTTTTCCATAATAAGTTGATTCTTAACTTATTTATATATGACAATTTTGTCTATATCCTTACTCTCAAGTAAGTATGAATATAAATATTTTGTACCACCATCAACAAATATGATTAAGTACTCGTTATTTTCTACCTTAGTAAGTATTAATTCCAAATCACATAAAACCATGTGAATCATATCAAGAGGTTTGATTATTTCCGTTCAACCGAGAGAAAAGACAATCTTGTCAATTTGGCTTCAACACAGGTTTTAATTTTGTAGTTGTGTCAATACAAAAAATAGGTATCCAATTTAGTTTAATTTGACAACATATTGAGTTAAAATTTAAAACATGTCCGAGTTAGCCATGCCATACATTTAAAGAATCAAATAAGCTGAATTCATACTCATTTAACTAAAATGAGCATTAGAAAATACATTCGGCTTAAACATTTTTAAAAGCGTAACCCGTACAGACTCAAATTATGTTATTCGTTAACTCGATTTTTTATGTGATTCAAACACAAGATGAAAGCCAAAATTCATTAAGCATCCATCCAGACACAAGATTCCTACAGAATCTCCTGCACATACAACGCGTTAACTTAGACTCTTTTCCAATCACATATCCTTTTCCCTGATATTAGCAATTGGAGAGTTGCCCAAAAATCGTTCTCTCCATTATCAACTACATTGAAAGAGTTAATCAAACTCTTATCATCATATACATGACATGATACCGAAGTGCTAATCCACCATTATCTAAGGCCGGATTCCTTCATGGCCTCTGTTTTCATGTCATTCAGACCACATAACGCATAGTTATGGCACATAAGATTTTTAAATGCTTCAAAGCATCTACCGTACACGTAACTCGAGTATCGGTCTCCCTTTTAACAAGTTTGAGAGCATATCCTTTACATGTCACTCGTGACATTCCAAATATTTTGTTAATACGAGGTCCCATTATTAATTTGAAACTAATATGATACTATTAACAACGTACTTAATCACATAGTGTTTCTTAACAAAAAAACGATTTTAATCGACTTTTGTTTAAAACGCTAATGTTTTGTAAGATCCGTTATACAAAACCGCTTTAAAGGAAGTTTTTCGACTAAACAATTAAACAATTGTAACATTCCGTATTTTCAGGTCATTTACGACGCTATTTAATCCACTATTTATTTCTATTCTCGCACACGTTTACTTTTAATTTTAATAGTTAAGTTAAATCGCGTAAGTTAAAAACTATCGTTTAGCGTAAACGGACACCAAACGAATTAAAGTTTTCATCAAGCAAGCAATATATTATTTTTACGAAAGTAATAATCAACTTTTTATATTTTATTTTTATTGGTTACGTAAAACGTTTACGTTTCGCAATTAAATACATTTAGGTATACCCGGAAACACCAAAACTTTTCTACGCTTCAACAAATACCCACTTTTATACCCAATACATAAAAAACAAAACTGTGTATTAGGGGGTTTGACCTTCCGTATGAGGTTTCACCTCGAGGTGCCGTTCATTTAAGAACCACGCAAGGTTCAAAGTTCTGAGATAAAAGAACATCTTCTGTTGCTACCTCTTAAAATTCTGCCCATTGAATTTTTCTAGTTTTTCAGCATGATTAGCAACTGTGTTGGTAACTGGTGCACCAGTTACGTTCACAGGAGTAGTCACAATTCGTGTTTATCTTTTGAAACGATCAAACACAAACATTTAAAAAAACTGTAATATTCGGTATCAGAAATTTTTTCTATTAAAATTGATTTCTATAATCTGTGTACGGATTGCTTCAAAGAAACGCAATCTTGGTTTCAATGAATCGATATTTGTCATGATTGCAACCCATAGTTTGTAATTGGCGCACTCAATTAACATTCAAAGTTTCTCAAAGCTCACACTTGTGTTTAAACCGACAGTTTTGAAATGTTTAAAATAATTTGATATCTTATTAAACTGATTGGTTTATCTAAACTTGTACTAAATCCAATTCAAAGAAACTCAAGCTTGGTTTTGATGATCAATAGATCAAATAGGATCAATTTGATAGAACTCATTTTCTTGGTTTCAAAATAAACTGATCTAAACAACTGTTTTTAAAATCGTTATAGATCTATAATTCAAAATCTGTTTAATTAAAACTGATTTCTAAAGAAACTCAATTGGTTTCGACAAAAAATTGTTCATAAAAATCTGTTATAATATTAATCTGTTTATCAAAAGTGTTTCTAATTCGGTTTACACCGAATCTTTTTAGAATGTTAGGGAACACATGTACACTTTTAATTAAAATAATCAGATTTTCAATTAATAAATTAATTAACAGAAAATAAATAACAATAAAAGAAAACATACGGAATAGGGTAGAAGCGAAGACATACCTATAAACATTAATGAAGAAAAGTGTAAAAGTCATGAACGAGGCCACGTGTGGACACGTTCCCTTTAAAACAGATTCGTCGTTCTGTCTCCCAGGGTACAGTTCAAGTGTTGTACAGCCAGACTATAGACAACTTGCCTGAAGATTACAGAAAAGCTGAGTGCTTTGATTGGAATTAAAGACTACTAGAAATTCCTTGTTATATGAAGCTTTTCCCTTATGTGATTATGATGAGTCAATAGGTTGTGTGTTGGAATGGTTGAGGATTTCCATCTATTTATACACACCTATCAAAGTTTATGCATATGGTGTAATAGTGCAATCAATGTCAATTAATAACTCATTAATTATCCGTTATAAACCTTTGAGTATCAATGTCAATTAATGACTCATAATTATCCGTTATAAACCTTTGAGTCAACTAATAACAACCAATTAAATTGTCAATTGATGACCTATTAATTTACCGTTATAAACCTTTGACACAAATAATAACGGACAATTCAATCGTCAGTTACCAAACAAAACTCATAACCATTATCCTCCATTCCAACTACCCTTCTTTGAGACTCGATATCTCATTCACACTAACTTTATTTTGGACATATAATAGCTCGACCTGGCCTTACACTTAATAATTATTTTCACTAATAATTATCTATGTCCAAAGTTAGTGAAAACACATTTTCCACTAAAATTTTCCAACAGTTTTTGCATCTACTTGTGACCTAATTATTAATCGACATTATTAGTTTCACTATATCCAATAAAAAATAAAAAAAATTGAAATTGATGAATTTAAAAGGAAATGTAACCTCTAAACATGGGTGATCTCTCCAAGAAGTTACATCTTTAAGCATCCCCCCCCCCCTCCGGGTTTTCCTATCTTCCTCTAACTGCTAAACACAAAACCACAAATTAATTAAAAAAATAATTAAGGAATTGTTCATTTAAACCGTTTGAAAATTAATATAAAAAAGTATTAATTATGGTAGGATTGGTATTTTGATGTCAACTTGTATTTTTATTTTCTTCAAAATATGACAAAATTGAGAATGTACGACAAAAATTAAGATAAGACTCGTCACAGTTGAAAGCATTCATATCCTCAACATATAGAGTCGCAGGAAAGTAGCCTCCCGTGTGCTTGTATATACACCTGACATGAACTCGGTGCTCGGATAACATGCTTTCAAAAACATTACTGCCCCATAGATCATTTAATTGGACAGAATTACAAACAAACACAAATTAAGGACTTACATGTTAAACACAAACAACAAAGAATTGCAATCACCCTCCTTGTGATTTCTTTAAGGTGACAAAGGGTCATCCGTTTTGATTTTTGGTTTAGTAGGAGACACAGGGACCTGCAATATTCAAAGGTTATATTTCTAATTTGAAGCACTTTGATGGATTATAAGAAAATATCATATTTTAGGAAACAGCTAAGCCGTTTCTAAGCTGAAGTAAAGCGCTTGTGTTAGTGTAATAATAGATTAAACATATACTTTCTGCTATCAAAGCATCTTGAAAGCTCATTTAGGAAGAGGGTATTTTCCCTACCACTTTTTTTTTTTACCATATTTGCCTCTAAGTATCTTATTGTGCTTACTCATTTGACTAAAAAACCCAGTCTTTTATCTTAAATTAGAGCAAACCTTCTTCTCCATCTTAGACCTAGCGGAATCTGTATCATCAAGTCCCGTTATCATTCCTGTAGACCTGCGAAATCAAGGCGATGGAAGTAATCAAAATCCCTCTATTTAGCACCAAATAAATAAGTAGAACCACCTACAAAAGCAAATAACATAACCAATCCGAAACACCTTGTCCAAGCCTTTACTTATATGCGCCGTCTTTTGGGCTCCCGCCAAAACTATTAATTTTAAGATAAGCAACATAAACAAATAGTTTACTTAAAATATATTCATATGCACGAAATTAAACAATATGAAACCAAATGTCAAAATTATCAACATATAATGAGGGATAAAATGAAACACAAACTGATAACAACCACAAAGTGGAAATAAACATAACTAATTATTATTGTTATTGAATCACCAAACAACAATTCTAGGATCTGATTGATAAACACCTTTTGGTTAGTTGCTTCTGAAGTAAACATACAATAAAACGGATCCTAGGATTTGATTATCATTGTTATTGAATCACCAAAACACAATTCTAATTTAAACTAAATAACCTTATGTATCATCATCTGAAGTACATGTATAATATTCACATATCATGTCCTGGTATGAACTATATAAATATTTGCAATATCTCTTTGCTACAACTTAGCATTGCATTTTAAATTTTAATGTACTGTTATGAAATCAAAAGAGATGTTTGTATAGTGACTGGACATGCGCACTACTTAAAGTTCAATAGTCAGTTCTTACTATTCAGCAAAATTCAAAAGTAGTTCACTTTTAAAAGACTTTAAAAATAATTAGAATTCAATTTTGTTTTAGCTACCCTTAAAGTGATTATTTGACCTCTTAGTATCATACAATCAAAATATGTTCACTATACTCAAATACTTTTAACAAATTATCAACGACTTGAAAACACACCTTATAAATAAAATTTTAAAAAAAACATTTATGGAAACCTTTCATTACTTTTGCCTTTCAGGTAACATAAAGGTTAAACACCATACGAAACATAGATCAGTCAAATCAAATTTACTTAACCTTAATCGGGAAACATTAAATTATAAACAACCATAATTCGAACAAACATAAATTTACCTGTAGCTTTTAAGTTCAACAAGTCTCCTACCCGAATCATCCCCCTCAACCTTCTTAATCCTCTTCACAGCAACTGTGTGCCGCGTGGCCTGCAGCAACCCAACCACCACTTCTAAACCATAATCATCTGGCACTTGCTGCATCAAACTATTAACGTCCCCTTATAAAGTTGATAAACTTTCACTTCCCGCCATCAAACCATCTATAATCTCAGCTTCTACTTCCATATTCACTAACTGATCCATATCCTCGCTCATGTTCTGCAAATTAACGGCATTCAAAGTTAATTCAAGTAACTTCACATTTCCGAGTTAGTAAGTGTTGTCATTTTTTTGTTTTTCTGTTGATACGCGCAACAACCTCGTTGAGGCAAAAGGATAAAAATACATAAGAGAACATAAGCTTCAATATCAATATCAGCATCATTCTCATGTAGCAAAACAACATAACCCATATAAAAAAGAAAAGTTAAAAACTAAAAACCCTATAAAAATCATCTTTAAAACATTTTAGTAATTTACAAAGTACAAAAAAACCCTTAAGTTTATAAAAAATGACTAAACTTTAAAAAAAACCCAAAACTAACAAAACTCCTAAATTATAACAAAACTCTAATCTCAAATATCTAATTTCAGAATTTACGAACATAAAAAACTAAAGTTTATAAAAACTACTAAAATCTGTAAAAAAACCCAAAATCAACAAAACCCCTAAATTCTAACAAAACTATAATTTTAAAATTCAATTGTTTTAATTTTGTATAAAGAACTACATACGTTTGTTTATGTTTCTGAATGATTCTAACTCAAACCATCACATAGTCGTCGATAACATCTTCATGGTTCGGATCCTGCTTGATATGATAACCTGAGCATTCTCAAATGTTCTTGAATGTTCTGTTCTTGATTTGTAGTGCGCAGATGGTGGGTGTTATAACACCATTTTAAACCTGAGCCGATTAACAGGCAATTTTAGCCCAAAAAAACAAAAGCCGAGTGGTGGAAACGACATCGTTTTAAGCCTGAAATGAGTATATATATAATTATAACTACATTGTATTAAATTCTAGTATTACTAGTGTAAGTATAAACATATACACTATGCATAAGTTAGCATTTAGTTCCACTAAAGAATCACCGAATAGATCTTAAGCACCAATAGGAATATCTTTTTTTAGCAAAATACAGCACCCTTACGGTTTTAATAATGCTACAATAAAAGGCAACATTTCTGTCTTGCTCTAAATTTAATCACTTTATCTTTGTAAGTGTAAAAGTAAGATCTTACTCACCGGCTTTCGGACGTAACCGAGCTCCTTCAGCCGCTGACCTAGTAAGATTCCTTCTTGGTATAAGAGACTTGTTCCTTGTTTCTTGCATATAAAGTAAAACACGTTTTAGCCACGCCCTAAGTGTGACCCCAAGACCAAGCTCTGACATGAGAATAAGCTAGGTGGTATGTGTGAAATAAATGATAGCAGTAATTATGGTTGTCAGAAATTAGTTGGAAATGTAATACTGTAATTGTGGTATTATTTACTACCCCAAGGTGTGTTACTGATGGCGACATCTCATAGCGTAGACTGACACAGATGTCAGGCCTTTGTAGAGTGAGTCCTATTGGCTCAGTGTTCCATGCAATTTATCGGGGTGCAGTGTACAGTCGGGGTAGTCACGCGTTTTAACCTATTGGGTAATAAGAATATCCATTTGGAAAGACCCTATTCGTGTCGTGTTCTAATCATACCTTGATGTGTTGTCCGGCTGTTTCCATTGAGCAGTGTTGTCCAGCACGTAGTGTCCAGTACATACACGAACATGTCCCCCTAGTGTTGTATTCATCAGTGAAATATTGATGTCCTACACCCAAGTTTGCTAATATCTATTAATTGTCACGGGTTATGTTGGCCAGGGCCCCATAGTTCCATTTTCCTGGGCCGTGTTAGGCTTTAACGTTATGGTGACCCATAGGCTTTCTTAAGCCGGTATGTAATCAAAACGAAGATTCATACTTCCATCTTTACCATGATGATGCCATGTGGAGAGCATAACCCGAACGGATGGTTCATATTATACCGCGTGTCACTTGAATAGTACGACGTAACGTTTCCTTTTCTCGAGGACAGTTGTATATATACCTTCCTTACCTTCAATTATAAACTTTTTACGCATCCATTTCACATTTCTTTAACATTTAATCTGATCCACACCCGTATTGTAATAATACTTTTGTTTGGCTCGATCATCTAAGGTGCATCTTGTTTTCTTTTTCTTATACTTATTTGTACTCCACTTTTCAGTATCCTTAAACTATGTCTAGGAGTGAACCTGAGGAGATGGCTCTAGAGAGGTCGAAGCATGTGGTCATTTCAAAGTTTGATATGCACATCTATACCTTACCTTGCATTAAAGAAGGCTGACCCAAAAGCCAATAAAGGAGTTTTTCATTCCGATGGGACCTTCGTCCTCGTCTTCCTCCTTCGGATCTAACCATGAACAAGCTTCTAAACGATGTTATTGGTATTTACATTGAGCAACTTGACCAAGGCAGAATGGGGATTCCTTTTTCCACATTTCTTCTTGTCGTGATCAGGTATTTTTAGGTGCACATTTTCTCAAACTGGTGCCCCGATGGGTGTGAATAGAAGTGTCAATGTTTGAGCATCATTTCCAGAGTATTGAATATTAGTGCATGTTTCTTGGTTTCGAGTCACTATAAAATCTGCAAACAAGGTCACTGGTTTTCGTTCGAGAACAAGTCCGGGGGTCGTGCTAAAAGTGTTTTAAGGAGATTACTTCAAGTTTGAAAGGTTGGAAGAAGAAGTTCTTCTTGATAGACAAGAGGGCTATACCGAAAGCTATGATGTGGAGGCATATTGATACTGACGTTCGTGATGACTTTCCAATTAGCTAACACAAGAGTGACGCTAACTGATAGCCAAAAGAGTAGTCTTTCTCCTGTAAACCTCGTCATCCTTTGTTATATAAGTACGGATTGACCATGGATTTTTGACATTCGGAGCTATCTCATGTAATCAAGGATCCTAAGGGAAAGGATAATGAAAATGACTAAGGTCTATTTATTGCTGGTGTTAATGTATGCGTTCTCCCGTACCTTTTTTTCTCTCTTCTTTTTTTACAGTGATTACAATGGATGATTTCTAGAACCTACCTGATTGGAATGGGACACTTGTCAGCAAGGGCAACCCCATCCCCGACAATGAGCGTCCTCCTGTTCGTACCATCACTCCGTTGGCTGTTGGGTCCGTGATCCATGATAAGAATGCTCGTCAAAAGAGTGTGGAGAAGCCGGACCAAAAAATAGCTGAGGCCCGTGAGAAGAAAGAGAAAAAGACCCTCTTTAAAGCTAATGCAAGCGAGAGCTGGTTGAGGGGAGTTCAAGTTTCCTGTGAAAAAGGGACAGGGGGAGCTCGTAAGGAACGCTGTGGGCCTATAGGATCGGAATCTGAGGGTACCGTCTTCAGTATTGTGCTCGCATACTTGATTTCTTTGCTTTATCTTGTGAACATGATGTAGTGATCTTTGACTTTAGGCTTTGGCTTGTATCTTTGACTTGACATGAATGTGATCTTGAACTCCTTGAGATCATCAACAAATATAATCTCTATCAGTCATCTTGTGATCTTTTGCCCTTTTGTGACTTTGTGACTTATGGACCCAACAGGCTAATTACTGTTCTTGTGTTTGAAAGAGTGGTGTAACCATCTTTTGATATTCTTTAAACTTTAACACGTCATCACTTTATGGAGGATGTTGTTGGTTATCAACTTAATAGTTCGTCACTTCAAGAAAGACGTACTGTATCAGAGTAGCGGAAGTCTTGAAAAATGTACTTGAGCTTGCATGATGTCTTTATATATGTCGGTCAAGTATGAGCATGTGGTATTGGATTCGACTTGTCATTGGGAAACTGCTACCATCGTCAGGAAACCTACATGAATAGGTTAGTGATAAACAACATATATAGACGAAAGTGGCTTTGTCACTTCGTCGAATACGATTGTAGAAACCACGGTTCCCCGTTACTCGGTATAAATATTGCCGGTGATCAGGTAGAATTTCAAAGAATCTCCTTGACAGGGTTTCACAGCTGCGCTAGCTGTTCTCATTACCAGAGCATCTCAAAGCAGAGAACATGATAAGAGTGAACCGGTAAGTTACTATCTTCTCGATTAACCCGTCAATTCGTGTTCAGCTTTCCTATGTCCAGATACCCTTGTGAGGCTTCCCATAGACATAAGATTGAAAATCAATTTAGAAAATCAGTCGGTGTGTTAAATTGCAAACGGTTTTTTATGACTACACAATAGTTTTATTCATTTTCTTAAGCTGGACCCGAATCATATATCCAGTATCACAAGTTCGATCCGTATAGGATCTCACAAGTCACCTACCAAGAGCTTGTTTGATGTTGACTCAAGCAGGATTTCCATCTTCACTGTGAATACTTAAGTATCACTTGGATGTTCTAGCAAAATCACAAGGATACAAAGCATCTACCGTACACGAAACTAGATTATCGGTCTCCCTAAAGTCATTGAAAAATCTAGGTGTGTGTGTGTGTGTGTGTGTGTGTGTGTGTGTGTGTATGTGTGATCATACATGTGATCTTGTGACTTCGGACCTTTCCATAATATCTTTACAACGTCTTGCAATCTTTGTTGTATGCTACTTTCCATCGTTGTTGATAGAAATGCATGTAATCTCCTTGAGAAATAAAACATGAATCTTTTGAGAGATTCTGAGTGGCTAGGAAGGATTGTGCATTGCATCACTAGGACCATGATGTCAATCTTCAATGTCAGCAATCATCTTTGTGATTCTTGACAGCAGATGTATTGACCCGGTTTCTGCCTAAATGTAAGGAGGGATTCTTTTTTTTCACCCTTTACCTTAACTTTTCTTTTTAATTCTTTAACCCCTTCAGCGCTTATCGAGACTTCATAACTAGTACCTTGTTGGGTTTGTTCCAGTACTAGTTCCATCTTAGTCGGCACTTTTCCCTTATTCTTACTTTTACTCTTTTTTTCATACCTAAGGACTACTACACTATCTAGTAGAATATCCCTGGGTAGATGCCTCCGGTTCTGGCTGGATCATGGGAATGAATACCTAAACTTAACCACCTAATAACTCTTAATGAAGTAATATAAATGGTCAGTCTTTTAGTATTTCCATATAACAGCCAATCATGTAACCATTTGCTCCCCCTTCATATGTGCATTGATTAATCGAAAGAGATTAGCACATATGTGGAAAAGCGTACACTTGAGATCTCAAAAATCATATTCTTAGCCATATATTTTAATCACATTCTATCCCCTTATCAAAAATATTAAGTCTCTTGATATTTTGGATATCAATTGATTTAAATATAACTGCTTTCAGGGAAAGAATGTCCAATTATTAACAAGCCGCAATAGGAACATATTAATGCTCCCCCTCAATTTTTGAGACAAGTTATATGGTGTTTGAGTACAATAATTTGAAAGATTTTGAATTTACTAAGAAATTCTAGAAAATTCGTACTCAAACACTAT
>BQNB010198168.1:0-11155 GCA_026074375.1 Tanacetum coccineum | reverse complement strand
AAGCTATAATAAGCAGTAAAGAAAAAGAAGTTTGAAAAAGATTTAAGCTATAAAAAGGTCTTGTGAAAAAGCAATTCATACTCAGTAGGTGCTGAGTTTTTGAGATTTTTCAAAGACAAATAGAGGCAATTTGCAGGCTTATAAATAAGCATCAAAATTAAAAACAAGTTAAAACAGATGGAGACTACCCTCTAATGAGCTTATGCTCAAGATTTCAAAAGCTAAGAACTATTTTTACTATTTGAAAATCTAAAATGAAAAATGGATTTTGAAACTGAAAAATGGCTTGACAGTTTTGACAGATTTTGAACTAAACTAAAGTTAAAGAAAAGACACTTATACACATCTATTTTGACACTAAAAGGGACTCAACAACAACTCTTAAAAACTGTTTTTGAAAAGCAAATCAAATAAGCTATGTTACCACAGAGTTGAAACCACGGTTTTGAAACACCATTTAGAAAAACAAATTTTAAACTTTAAGACCCTAAAAAACAGACTAAAAACAACTCAAAAAGACTTGTAAAATGTTAACAAAATGACCCAAGTGGTTTTTAAACCAAAATGACCCTTTTTGACCCTATAGTTCGTTCCCCATGAACTCTAAGTGTCCTACCATCCTCTACGGGTATTTCTACCACCTTCTCATGACACGCTATAACAGCCTTATGTTGGGACAGCCAATCCATTCCCACAATCACATCAAAACTTCTATGACCTAAAGGTATTAAGTTTATGCTAAACAGGTAACTTCCTAGTTCTAGTTTGCAGTCACGGATAATTCTATCTACTTCTACCTTCTTACCATCAGCTACCTCTATCACATAAACAGGATTTACAATACTAGGTTTCACATTAAGCAAGGGCACAAATTCAGTAGATATGAAACTAAAATCAGCTCTAGAATCAAAAAGTACTGTAACAAAGTGATCGTTCAGAGAGAACGTACCCGTCACAACGTTAGGATCCTGAACAGCCTCCATTGCGTTCACATTCACATTGAAAGCCCTTCCTCTAACTTGGTTTCCATTACTTCAGGTGTTACGGCTGCCTTCTAATGCCAATTGATTTCTTGGTTGACCAGAACCCTGGTTCATCTTGGGGAAATTATTACGGAAGTGGTAAGGGCTTCCACACTCATAGCACACTCTCGGATTATTACCCATTCTAACAGCATTCACCAGAGCCACTTGCCTAATCGGTGCCCAACAATTTCTGGCAAAATGGCCCGGTTTCTGACAGTTAAAACACACATTGCAGGGCCCGTTTGCTGGATGATGAGTATTACACCTGCTACACTTAGAATTTGAGCTCGCAAATTCATTTCTAGAAGGGGCTATCACCACAAATCCTGTCCCTACCTTTGCCTTCTTGTTGTCTTTCCACGATCCTCCTGACTTACTAGACTCCTCTACTACTTTTCTTTTATCATTACCCTTGGTTAAGGTACCATAACTGACTGCCTCTTCAGTAAGTATCTCGGCCCTTAGTATCGTCAGTAAGTATCCCAGCTCTAAGAATTGCACTTTGGATTGTGGTTGGTTGGGTTGCTTGGAGCATTCCCCGAATCTCAGGAGCTAACCCAGTTATGTACCTCTAGATGCGTGATTGTCTAAAGATAGACTAGATCGGAAACCAATTTAAGCTAGATTCATGAAACCGATCCCGATATAGCCGGCATGATTGGCTCCCACCATCTTATGATCCCAAAACCCAATTCTAACTCTTCCAGTTTCATTGCTAGAGACAAAACTCCTCTACAAGCAAATGCCTTAAAATCAGTCCATGACATACCTATTGCAGCTTCACGACCTCTTGCTTGAACTTGATTATTACCACCAAGTCAAAGCCTTGTTCACGAATGAGCTAGCAGCATACTTTACCTTTTGATTCTTAGCACACCCACTATTGTCAATTACATTTTCCATCTTTTCAATCCATCGGGTAAGTGCTATCGCACCTCTCTTTCCGTCATACTCTTTGGGATTGCATGCCATGTGTTGGTTCCAATTGAATGGATCTTGTTATCTTTGATAGATCTAAAACAACTAGATTAGAAACCTTGTGGAATATATATAAAGACTATGCGGAATTAATCTTTATATACTTAGAAGAAACAATCAAAACAATGAACACAGAACTTTCACTATATTGAACAAATCAAAACAATACATGTTTTGCCTAATAACTAATTATGTTCTTCTTCTATTCTCTGAATATTGATCTATGAATCAATATCTAACTATGTGGTAAGGGTTCCTTTTATACACCAAGGAAAAACCTAATGGGCTTACAAAACGCGTTAGGAGATTATGCAGAGATCATACATATCTATTCCTAATTTATCTATTTCTAATTTATCTCATACATATCTCATAAGCAGCACTAATATACGTGAACTAACATACAAACTATAAAGCTACAGTAACTAACTATTACTTAACTACTACAGTATTAATTTCCTTCAGCAGATTATCATGTAGAAAGCTCTTTAATTTCAACATCTCCCCTAAACTTATGATTCTTACTCTTCAAATCTTAAGTTTCTTGAATTAAGCTCATTGATTTTGAGAGATCTTTCAAACATTTAGCTTCATTTCCTGTTTAGCTTTTAAAAATTCTTCATATCTAACTCTGTTCTGCATCTGAGATTTGATAAACTTTAATAAGCTCATGTGCCATAGTTACTTATTCTTCTCTACTTCAATCTTCAAATTGATCATCTTCACCAAGATTTAATCTTCATAGGATACTTCTATTGCTACTAACATTTTGAGTCTGTAAGATGTACCATCAAGAATAAAGATTAACACCACTGGTATTCAGCAATTTCCATCTCATAACTCCCAATCTGTTGATATCAACCTAATGTCCATCCTCTTCTTCGTATCAAATATCATGCCTAAGACTCCCCATAGATCTAAAACATGACCCTCAAGTGGATGATCTTTAATCTTCTTGAACCAAGCTGTAGAGTTGACTTAAATCTTGTCTATCAAGACTTTTTTAACATGCATAGAATGTCCCATGAAAGCTTGAACTTCCATATGCTCTTGTAATCTTGCAGACTTCAGAATCTTTTGCTTCTGTCATTCCTAGCAAGATATATTCCCAATTTATAGTAATTTGTTTTTTCACAAACTCCAAATTTTCCATTTTAATGAATGAGAAGATGATTAATAATCTGGAATTTTGTGAGAAATAAAAGATTTAAGCAAAACAGTTAACAAGCTAAATATGGCAGTTTTCAAGTAAAAAAGATAAGCAAACAACAAATAAGCATTAGGCTAATTCAAATAAGCATAAAACAACGAATAAAAATAAGCAAGTGAACAGTTAATAAGCAAAGCTACAGTAGAGATAAGCAAAATGGAAAAAGGAACACTTACAAAGGGTCCAAGCTTTTTGTAATGACATTTCAGACTTTCCAAAAGCTTAAAAAACCAAAACTAAAGCATCAAAGAATCTCTAAAACCAGACCATCCAAAATTTACATTGCTCCAAATGATTCTTCACAGATTCTCTCTTTTTTTTTTGGTATTATTTTTTTTTGGATTTTTGAATTTTTTGATAGAAATGAAAACAAACTTTTCTATAAGTTTTTTTAAGATTAAAAAGCTTATAAAAATGATTTAAGACAGTATTTAAAACACAAGATAAGTAAATGACAGTAAATTGAAGGAAAACTTAAAATTTGACAAATATTTAAAAGCAAGTATTTGAAAGACAAGAAAGATAAAAGACTTAAATGTAAATGGCAATGTATTAAAATGCAGTAATAAAGATGGTACAAATCCTTGAATACAAGCTTGTGACTTAATACAAAAATTCGACAAAAATTCATAAGTCTACAATGTAACGTATTTATACTAAAAACTTAAGCTTGTGGCTGTGATTCTTTGGTGAGATACTTCAACAGCTGTGCTTGTTGTGTGAGAGGGTTCCATAAAGTGATCTTGGCCATCAATTTGCCTTGGTGCCCAAACGCAATATGATATAGTGCCTTGATCAGTGATCGTTTTAATTTCTTGTCCCATGGGTATTAGGGGATTGCCAAGGTGGCAAGAGGCCATGTGGGGGTGGGGAAGGGTTTTAATGAGTTTTTGTTTGGTTGCAAGGAGGTAGGAGACAATGAACCGTAATCGAGTATTGTGCATTGGCGGGAACAGGTTTTGTAAAAGTGACAGGGGTGAGAGTTTGGGTTTATGACAAAAAAGGTCCCTCAAAGTTATACATAGTATTACATGCATGGTCCTTGCGGTGTTTAAATTTTGGAAATGGGCAGAAACAGTCCTCCAAAGTTATAAGAGTGATTACACCGTTAGTCCTTTTGGTGTATAACTTTTGATTTGTTTGGCATTTAAGCCTCAAGGTATAGTTAGCTTTATGTCTTCATATTAATCCTAATGGCTTACCGGCCATTAGATGGGTTCGGATGGGCCCATTAAGTATTCTTCGTTTTTGGCATCGGCTTTGACCTTGACTTTTCTGGGGTTGACTTGACTTTGACTTTTCCACGCTTTTCCATTCTGCTTTGGTTATGTCCGTTTTGCTTGAGTTTTCGTCCTTAATCCTCGGAAATCCTTTCATCACATAGAAGTAAAAACATACACACACAATGTATTTTTAGTACGTTTTTGGTCTTTTAAGTCTGGTTTTAATGGAAAACGGTATGTGTAATTAAGCACATACCAATTTATAAGCTAGGTTATTGGCAGAAATATCTCAACGGCTCTTAAATTAATTTTGTTATGGCTTAAACAGTACTAACGGTCACTTAGCAGTACTAAGTTTGGTCTAGCAGTATTAACTTGAACCTAATAGTACTAACTTCTCTCAGCAGTAGAAATATATCCCCAGCAATACAAACTTAACACTAGCAGTATTAAGCTTCTTGTACTCTTCTTCAAATATAGACCTGCTCATAGTTCATACCTTTGAAGTTTTCCATACCTACTCATTGCATTTTCAGTTTCTTCATACCCTCCCCTGTTTACAGGATCCCCTAAAAACAAATATTCTTCTGCATCAGAAATCCATAATATGAGCTTGTCTACTAATCTTTTGACTTACTTCATCAACCCTTTTAGAGTCTGAGCATGAGAGTCCTTAAACTGTTTAAAGCTTTTTCAAAAAGGTATCTTTATCAATCATTTGGTACAACAAATCCAACAATGTTATAATTGTCATGACTGTCATTTCCACTCCAAGTATTTAAACTTATTGAGAAGAGGATCATTGGACTTCATAGTTTTGGCAAACTACACCATAAACGATTTGATGATACTATAACCAGTTTCATTTTGCCCTGAATAGCCAGTGCCTTCATTGCAAAAACATAGCGCATTGATAACCATAATAGTGTTTAGCAAACTATCAGTCTATCAACATATTTGATTAGTTCCTTACTAAGAACTGTTTTGATACTAGACAATCCAACTCTTAACCATGAAGTAAGGTGAGTTGAGAACCCTACAATTTTTGGTAAATTGTCAACTATAAACTGGATTTGAAAAGTCTTTATCCACAAACCGTTTGCTTAAAGACGAGCCATTTCTCTAATGCTGTTAAGCACTATTGAATTGATAACACCATTTGTAGTGTGGTTGTAAAACCAACACTAAAAGAACGATCCAGTTCTATCATCGAAAGGTTTCCATTAAAGTGCCTCCCCACAAATCCAACAAAAACATCTTTATAACCTGCAAATTAAAATAAACTAAAACATGAGAAAAATACAACAGCAATACTAACATAGCATATCTAAGTAAATTAAGCAGAACTAACTAATACTTGTCACAAGAGAATTAATTTATCTTGGAACCCACGCCATTACTGACTTGTTTGTCCTACTTGTTTGATCAACATAGCTAAATTGCTAAGCAAAAACATGATCCAAGTATTCTTGTAGACAGATTTAATTCATCTTTATTTTAGTTGTGCCATCCCAAATGTATTATGCTTAACATATTTATCTCTTGTTTCCCAACAACACTTGTCATTCTTTTTCTTTTAACAGTATTAACAGAAATACCTACATATTCACTTTGTTATTCCAAATTTCTAATTTTTAAGTGTTAGTTTTGTGGTAAAAAAGGTCTTCTTAATAAGCAAATGTGACTTTTGAAAACCATATGTCCTTGGTTTGGCAACATTTTACAGAGGTAATAGCAGTATTGAATGACTAGCAGCACTAACTGTGCTATAGGTTTCTTGAACGCTTTTGCTACAGTACTAAATGGTCCTAACTAGACCTTGGTTAAAACTACTGTTGGAGCAAAATTCCTCCTAGAATTAGAAAATTTTTTGAATATTGACCCTCATTGCCATGCAGTCCAAACTGGACTAACTTCCCTTTGACCAGTTCCCTACTTTCACAAAATTGTTCAAAATAGGTTTTGTACACATCATTTAGCATGAAAATCACAGTCTTTTAATTAGATGATTAAGAACTCCAGAACAACGACAAAACAAGCTTTTGTTAAACTGAAATCAAACTCCCAATTTTTTAGCATTGAGGTATTTCAGCTTGTATTGTTTTCCTAGGGTTTTGACTAACTTTCCTAGGTGATCAAGCACAGTTGCCTTAGTTTTTTGACATTAATAGATTTCTAAATACAACAATCTCATCGTTCATCATAATCAGAAACCTAATCTTCATTATTGGAGCATCATGAAGTTTTCTTAACTTCTTTAGGACTTTTCATAGCACCCTTATTTACCTTAACACATACCTTCAAATTCATGCTGTTTTAAATTCTCAAGTCCTAAGTTGATAAATCAATACAAAGAGGTGCAAACAAGCTGTAAGTGAAGGAGAACAGCATTATATCAAGACCTTTCTATATAGTTATTAGATATTTGATATCTAACCAATTATTCCAACTTTTAGAGGCATTTTCAAAGTTATCAATTTTAAACTGATTATCCTCTTTTTCTTTCTTAAGTCTTTCTACCTGTTTCTTAAGAGCCATTGAATATTTGATTCATTTAAATGAGGTATCTCTTATTAAGAAGTAGCAATCTGATTCACAAAAAGCAACTTTCATTTTTCTTTATAAAAAGACCAGTTGTTCTTCTCCTGAAGCCAAACCCTTTTTATAGCATCTAAATCAAATTCAGACTATTAAGCTCTATCTAACTTAGTCATACGCTAGACTTAGATCTTCAAAAAAATTTTAAGACAAGTTTTAGAGCAAGTTTGTATATTGTACCCAGAGTCATAGAAAGCCATAAGTGCAAAGTGGTAGAGCCACCTCATCTGCCATGTAGCAACCAATCAAATCCAGATCCCATCTATAGCTAACATAGCTTTGGAGAGAAGATTCTCCACATATCACTGTTCTTACTTGAGAGCATGATCTGACTTCTCTCATGTTCTCTTGACACCTAGGATTTCTACACCTCTAGCAAAACTTTCTTACTTAAGACAATTGAAAACATTCCACCATTTTCTTGTCCTAACCAACCAGTGGATCACTTCCAATTTGAATGATAATCTCTTTACTATTACTCTAGTAAAACTTAATTCTTGCTTTCATTACTTTAGCATTGCCAAATGCCACTTTAAATCCATTTCATCAAGACATCTTCATGGATTTCACTAGGTCTTATATGAACACTAAGACCCTTTGCGTTTAGTGGCCAAATAATCATATACTATGCATCACTGAGACGAAGCAAACTATTATTAGTGCTTAGCAGTACTAACAGGAGTACTAACATGAACATTAGCAGTATTAACAGTCAATTGTACTGCTATGACCTAAAGAATGCCAAATTCCTGAGAGCCTGAGTTTTTAAGCTAAGATACACTTCTTTTGACTTCGGGTCAACAATCTTAAAATTGATGTAGTAAGATCATCAAAACTAATTGACCCAGATCTGATTTGTTCCTCTAGACCACAACATGCATACCCCAGTCAGTAGGAAGACTTCTTAAGAATTTCAGGTTAAGTTCTTATGGAGTGATGTTTTCACTTAAGATAGTTAACTGGCTTACAATTTCTGAAGCCTTTAAAGATAGAGTCAAGTAACTCGAGCTGAACAATTGAATGTTCATACATCTGCTTTAAGAGTGTCTTTTGAGTCTTCTTGGTGGCTTCATTACCACCAAATCTTGCTTCTAATGGCTTCAAATAAAGACTTGGCATCCTTGTGTTTATTGAAAGTAAGTAGATGCTCACTTGGAAGTGTCATCATTAGGATGCTTCGGCTTTAAAGATCATTCTTATTTAGGATCTTGGGGAAATTATTACGGAAGTAGTAAGGGCTTCCACACTCATAGCACACTCTCGGATTATTACCCATTCTAACAGCATTCACCAGAGCCACTTGCCTAATCGGTGCCCAACAATTTCTGGCAAAATGGCCCGGTTTCTGACAGTTAAAACACACATTGCAGGGCCCGTTTGCTGGATGATGAGTATTACACCTGCTACACTTAGAATTTGAGCTCGCAAATTCATTTCTAGAAGGGGCTATCACCACAAATCCTGTCCCTACCTTTGCCTTCTTGTTGTCTTTCCACGATCCTCCTGACTTACTAGACTCCTCTACTACTTTTCTTTTATCATTACCCTTGGTTAAGGTACCACAACTGACTGCCTCTTCAGTAAGTATCTCGGCCCTCAGTATTGCATTCTGAATAGTAGATGGTTGGGTTGCTCAAAGCATTCCCCTGATCTCAGGAGCCAGCCCGGCTATGTACCTTTTGATACGAGATAACTCAGGTGTAACAAGATGTGGAACCAACTTGGCCAACTCATGAAACCGATCGGTGTAGGCAGCATGATTGGCTCCCACCATCTTGTGGTTCCAAAACTCATTCTCCAGCTTCTCCATCTCATTGCTTGGGCAGAATTCTTCAACAAGTAACGCCTTAAAATCATTCCATGTCATGGCCATTGCAGCCTCTCATCCTCTTGCTTGAACTTGGGTATTCCACCAAGTCAAAGGTTTGTTCACCAATGAGCTAGCAGCATACTTTACCTTTTGGTTTTCAGCACAACCACTATTATCAATTACATTTTCCATCTTCTCGATCCATCAAGTAAGTATAATCGCTCCTCCCTTTCCATCATACTCCTTAGGGTTACAAGCTTGGAATGTCTTGAAAGAACATCCATTGTTCCCACCATTTCCACCATTAGCATTGTTCACGTTGTTAGTTACTTGAGTGACAATCTGAGAAAGAATGGTTTGCAATTGTTGTGCGATGATAGCAGGAATGTCAGGGTTTTCCTTGTTGTTGTTGTTGTTGTTGCCGCTTCGACGTGATGGAGCCATTTTCTATACGATATAAAATTTATATACATTAGACGATATAATAAGGATCATGATCCTTCCATACTCTTTAATAACCATATACATACATGCAACGCATCAACAATAATCCATGTAATCATACTTGCAAGTCCACCTGTGTTGTGGCGCATGTATAATTATGTTGGCCACCATAATTATAGATGCCCCCTTTCACAGTTGTACTCCCTCCTATGAAGACACTTCATGAAATAAACACACCACATAGCACTTAAAAAAATGAAAACAACAAATAACACAAGGAATAATCCTAATAATCACTTTTATTATTAAATACTCAGAATCCAAAAATTGAAAATAACATTCCTAACATGGCTCCAAACGTCGAAAGAAAGAAAACAAGCTAAAACATATTGATCACTTAGAACAATACGGGCAGTTACGAGACGCGCGGTCAGGATCAGCTTTAGTTGTCTTCTTCCATATAGGCTTACAACTTGCGGTGGACTTAAGGTCTGAGTCCACCTCATTCCTCTCCAATTCTTCCTTATCTTCCATCAACCACCTATCCATGTTACCCTCTGGCTGAGGTAGTTGATGCAGTACAAACTCATTCATGGGATTTCTTTTGTTGAAGTTGTGGGTGATCCACAAATCTATACAAGTCATGTCTTCTAGGTTGTTCCACCGGCTCTTCTTCAGACGTTTCATAACCTTGAAATTTTCCAGGAACCCTGGTGACAGTGCCATCCTTTGCAATTATCTTTGTTTCAATCTCCTCGACCGTTTCCCCATCAACTTCCTTCAAGGTCATCTTCTCTTCAACTCTACACGGCCACAAGCCAATAGGAATTCGGATCTTGCGGTTACACCGCTTGCTATTCTTAATCCTCCTACACCCAGTTGCGAAAGCAACCGAATCATGATATTTTCTACGGATAGGGGGAGACATGGCTTCCTTAATAAAACATAATATATACCATATTAAATAGGGTAGACAAAAATACGAATAAATCAAGCTTTCGGATAGCAAGAAAATATAATAGTATTTTCGTATCTGTTATATTTTCTTGCTATCCGAAAGCTTGATTTATTCGTATTTTCGTCTACCCTATGTAATATGGTATATATTATGTTTTATTAAGGAATCCATGTCTCCCCCTATCCGTAGAAAGTATCATGATTCGGTTGCTTTTGCAACTAGGTGTAGGAGGATTAAGAATTGCAAGCGGTGTAACCGCAAGATCCAAATTCCCATTAGCTTGTGGTCGTGTAGAGTTGAAGAGAAGATGACCTTGAAGGAAGTCGATGGGAAAACGGTCGAGGAGATTGAAACAAAGATAATTGCAAAGGATGGCACTGTCACCAGGGTTCCTAGAGAATTTCAAGGTTATGAAACGTCTAAAGAAGAACCGGTGGAACAACCTGGAAGACATGTCTTGTATGGATTTGTGGATCATCCACAACTTCAACAAGGAAATCCCATGAATGCGTTTGCACCACATTGACTACCTCAGCCAAAGGGTAACATGAATGGGTGGTTGATGGAAGACGAGGAAGAATTGGAGAGGAATGAGGTGGACTCGGACCTTAAGTCTACCACCGAGTCCACCGCAAGTAGTAAACCTGTGTGGAAGAAGACAACTAAAGCTGATCATGACCGCGTATAACAACTCAGAATTTTCATCAACCTATTTTACTATGATCACAATTGTACGGGGAAATTTTTCGCTTTATTACATTACTTGCATTGTCAATATCTCAATATATAATGTAATTTGCATAACTAAAGTAGACGACCCCACGTAACCCATCTATGGCAATCCTGTCTTCATATATGTCAAGCAAATATCATAAAATGTCAAGTCAATATCTTAATATCCTTATTACA
>BQNB010198164.1:0-11156 GCA_026074375.1 Tanacetum coccineum | reverse complement strand
GTTTAATTATATAATACTTTCCAAGTATTATATAAGAAAAATAATAAAAATTAAAGAAACTAAATAATTCGACACGTTCTAGAAAATCACCACTTAAATAAATAAAAGTTTTTAGCATAAAAGAAATCGTACGTTTTAAAGTTACAAATCATGTACACTATGTTTTTAAAGCTTTTACAAAAGTTATGATGTTAATTTCTAGTTGACAATTATAAAATTATAAAATAATATTTTATAATCTAGTATATCTTTTCCTTGACGGTTTGCTAAATAGTTATCCCATTTGTAAAAGTATAGTTCCCGTTTGTTTATCCGGTTATTGAAATATTACAAATTAACAATCTTAAAAATATATAATGGAACTAACAATTTACACATTTATTTAACCTTTTAAACCACCATTTGATCCAGTTTAATATTTATAAAACCTTAGGTAATTTTTATTTGTCGTTTAATATGAACCCACCCTTTGGCTGTCCAACAGCCAAACGCACCCTCTTTGGGTTTATACTAAACCAAACGCACCCATTTCTATAAAAACTAACCAAACGCAGCCTCTTGCTGCTAAACCCGCAACCAAACACACCCTAATTGCTATCTAACAAAATCAAACGCGCCCTATGTGAGCTGTGAGCCAAACCAAACGCCCTCTTGGGCTGTCATAATACCAAACGCACCCTAAGTTGTTGACTGCACAACCAAACACCCCTTTTTGGGTGTTACCCCGCAAACCAAACGCGCCCTATGGCTGTTTTAACAGCCAAACGCACCCAAATCTTTGATATAACTACACCAACCAAATGCACCCCGCTGTGGTGAAACCACAGCCAACAAACACCCCCTTATTGCATAAAACCATATCCTAACGCCCTTGTGGCTGATATAACGCAGCAAAAATCACCCTTTTCGGGCTCATCAACACGCAGGAACAAAACCCCTTTCGGGTTGTTAAATCACAGCAACCAAACGCCCCTTTGGGGGCTGTTGTCCACAGAATCAAACGCACCCTTGGCGCGGATATGAATGCCAGACGCACCCCTTTGGTGCGGACATGAAAACCGAACGCACCCTTGTTGCATTCTGATAAACCCAACGCACCCTCCTTGGTGCTTTCTGCCAAAACAACCGCACCCTATGCGGTGAGCCCAACACACCCTCTTTGGTGGTGATGAAAAACCAAAAACCAACGCACGCTTGGTGCTTGTTTAACAAAACCAAACGCCCGCTGTAAACTACACAAACAGACACCCCTACATGCTGTTGTTTTACACCCGAACCAAACGCAGCATTTTGTGGTAACATTAAATCGAACACACCCTGATTGGTGCAAACCACGAACCCAACGCCCCTTGTCGCATATACAACCACACGCACCCTGGTGGTATTGATAAGATGGTGATGACGAGGTAATAGTGAAGTCGGTTGGTGGCGTTGGCTGGAGATGAAAGAGGAAGGTGATGGTGTGGTGTCGTGGATGAGATGATGTTGACGGGGATGGTGATGAGGATGACGTATAGGGATGATGATGGTTGTGGTATGGCCGGCGTTTGGGGTGGCCGGAAAAGTCGGCCGGAGATGGGGTGGCGCCGGATTTGTTATAGAGAGGAGAGGATGGAGATGAGAGTGTTATATATAAATTGTGAAACCCTAGTGTCATATATTTATAGTAAGAAGTTTCTAAAAAAATGTGGCATGTTTAATATAGTTGAGGGATAAAATTGAAAATATTACCACAGGGACCATAAGTGTAATTTTTGTTAATTAATTGTTCGGGGCTCGATTAGGCTAGTTAACGGACGATTGAAAATACGAAAGTTGCGCCATTGTTTTCTAAATAATTTTTCCAACAAAATGAGTACTCACTCGACTATTATTTTATAAATATTTTTATAAAATATATTAAAATGATTATTATTTATTAGTTTGGTACTATTAAGTGTCGCGAGCAAGCTTTGTCCGTAAAGTTAAAACTTTATTTTTGAACATTCGCGTTTTTAAACAAACATTTTTGAATGAAATATGAAACGATTTATAAAATATTTTTATTTAATAAAAAGTAATAATTAAATATAAATTTAATTATTTTGGGTCGGTACGCGTTGTGTTCAAAATTTTTGCGAGGACATTTCAGTCACCTTCTGACTGTTTTCGGATCTCGGTCAAAACTAAAAAGTTGTCAGGAATGTCGTTTCACATCAAATTGCTTTAGAGTCCGAGCCGTGAATACGTGATTTAGATGATCATTCTTATAAGTCAAGTTAGACTTGAAAAGTCAAAGATTGAAATCGTCATTCAAAATTTCGAAAATTCTCAGATGTTACATTGTCATCCTAAAAGATCAACACAAACAGTTAAATAAACTGTTATCACCAAGAAATTCAATCCTGATTTCTATAACCTTGTATTGGATCTGCTTCAAAGAAACTCAATCTTGATTTCAATGAATCTCAAAGCGGTGTTCGAATGCATCTTCTATTGTTTATGGTGGTCGGTTTGGATGTTCCGTAACAAGATTCTTTTCGAGAAGGATACTCCTTCACAGGCGAGGATTTTTGTTAACATTGTTTTCTTATTCTTATTAATTTGGTGTAATTTAGATGTAAAAGCCTCAGTTAAATGGATCGATTGGCTCAGAAAACGTATCTTGTAAATTGTTCAATTCTAGCTCCTTGCTAGTCGTTTTATAAGCTGATGTTCAAAAAAAACACTAGTATTATATCGTTTAATAGAAACTAATCTTGGTTTCAAAATAAACTGTTGAACTACTGCTTTTAAAAAATCGTTAGATCTTGTAATTCATTTGTAATTTTAACATTTGTTTTAATTATAACTGTCCAAAGAAACACCGTCTTGGTTTCGACAGAAAACAGTTTGTATAAAAATCTGTTAATCAAATTAATCCGATTTAAACAAAAAAGTGTTATAATTCTGTTATACATAATTTGTTTTAAGACTGTTGGGAAACATGTACACTTTTATTAATATAAATTGAATTATAATACAATAAACAAATTAACAGAAAATAAATGACAGAAAATTAAATAACAGACAGAAATGGGTAGAAGCAGAAGACAGAGACACTAAGAACGATAATTAAATAAAGCAGTAAAACGGTTGTGAACGAGGCCCTGTTGGGGCACGCTTTCCCTTATAAAGATTCAGTTTCTGTTTTCAGGGTACAACGTTCAAAGCTGTTGTACAGCCGGGCCTGACAAACTTGCCTGAAATATCATGAAAAATTAAGTGCTTCTGATCGAAAAGAATGCTGGAACTCGGTCACTAAGGAGCTGCGTTTTTCTGTTGTAAAACTGAATGAGACATGGATTATATTTATATTGAAAACCATACTTGTTCTCCCCATAAATAAATAAATCTGCTATAATCAAAACAGATTTGCATATATTTTAACGCACGAAAATATCGGAGGCGAGGTTTCGGAGCTGCATTCGTGTCCGCAGGTCGCGCGGGCTCGCATAATTTCAGAAGCTTCGAAATAAAGTTATCTTCTGTTTTGTTGTGTTCATTTGTATGTTATTTGTTTTAAATTGATAACAAATGATAAATATGAATTGATTTTGACAACCGTTGAATATGAACAAAATACAGAATTGATATATATATGAGTATGACAACTGTTGAATATGAATAGATATAAAAATGTGATTTGCTTTATATGAATAGATTTTGGATAACCTCACTTTGAGACACGATATCTCATTCATATCAACTTAATTTTGGACATACTTTAGCTTGTTGCGTAGCTCTCTTCAAGGAGAACGCAAAACTACAAGCTAATATAAATATATATATAACATATACATATATTAAATAATGTCTAAAGTTTACGAAAAATCATTTTCACAAATATTTTTCCAACAGTAACTCGCACAACTAGGGAGAAAGATAGAGAGGCACGACCAGGTAATAAAAGTTGTAGCAAAATAGGATCTCTTCAGAATCGTGTAAAGGATTTGGAGGGTTTATGCCAAAGTTTGTCGATGCTACCTAAAGAGATGAAGAGTTTGAAAGCACGCGTCTACAAACTTGAGACTATATTTCATGTTAGTTTTGTCACAAACCCTTTTATACACTTAGTTTCAACTCAACACATGTTGTTTAATTATCATGTTTTACAAAATACTTTGTTATGCAGGTTATTACTCGTAAAAAAAGGTGGACATCCGGAGCACAAGATTAACATAGTTGGTAAAAAGGTAATTCCCTTCTATATTATTTTGTGTTTACACATCATTTACTTGGTAATGTAGTTTACTTAGTTAATGTACATCTTATATGTAAAAGTATTTATGTAGTCATATAAATATTAAAACTACAAATAAAACATGCATGCTACCTGATTCCATTGAAAGAATTGACAATTATTTTTCTAACCTAATAAAAGCTTAATACTTCTTTGTCTACTCATATGATATGATTATGAACAACTCTTATTTCTACAAGACCACAAGCAAAGAAAAACAACAAAACAAGTACATCTCGTTACCAGGGCCACAATATAAAAAATAATTACTAAACCCAAAGTCCATGAAATGAGCTAAAGAACTTACTAAGAGTAGGTAGGGGGTGTGTGTTTGTTGGTTTGCTGGTAGTATAAAGCTCAAAACTAATAAACTACTAATAAGGTATGTTTGTGCCGTGATTACCGATTTTAGGGGGGCCACAACCCGTTCTTGCCCTCATTATCCTCCCCCGCCAATGAAAGTGGGGAGTGTTGGTATGAAGTGTGATCTGGGTGATGAGTATTGCACTGATCTAAATGAGATTTTTTTGGAATTCATTCAATTTAAACATCCAACAAAGATGTTGTCAATGATTTGGTAGATATTGTCATGGATTTGGTTTATGCGGTAGTTAATTTGTACAACTTATACGGATTCTAACGTGTCTTCTAATTTGTATTTTAACTTGTCTTATAAGATTACACAGAATGGTGTGGTTGAATTGCACACATTATCTGACGAATATCTTACTGAGATAACCACATAGATGTTTTTTTATAATTGATTAATTGTTTAGCTAATGCATTAACTTTGTAGCTAACATAAACTAGTTTTGATTGATAACGATAAACATACACTATTTCTAATTGTTAACCAAAAAATATAAAAATAGTACGTACTTACTTTAAAACCAAAATAATTTTTTCTTTCCCGAAGCAAAAAATGCACGTGGGTAACCATAAAGTTAAGCAATCGTCGGTTGAGCACTTGTGTTGTTAATAACACAAAATAGTGTTTGAGTATTGTGGGGTATAGTGGGTCATACTTATGGGCCGGTCAATGATATATCCCAAGAAGCAATTATAATTGTTCTACAAGTATATCGGTCTAAGGGGGTTTGGCTAAGCTTATATGATGGGCTTATGAGCTTATTAGCTTATATATGTCATATAAGCCCAAATCAAGTGTATGGCTAAACTTACATGAGCGGGCTTATGAGCTTATATAAGGGGGTTTTGATAAGCCACAAAAGTGTGGCTTTTTTAAGTGGGTTGAGCTTATATAACATGTTACCTTATAAATTACAAATTTACACCAATATACTTAATCTAACATTTATATTTTTCAACTCATGTCTTTTATAGTCATTTACCACTTTAAAATGAAGTTATAAACTTTCTAAATATAAGCTAATCCAAACACTCAACGTGGGCTTATAAGCTTACGATATATAAGCCATAAGCCGCTTATATAACATAAGCCTAAGCCCAACTTATAAGCTTAGCCAAACACCCCCTAATTCAAACAACTCTGTAGCTAAGACCGTACACGAACCGGCAACACCGCCCGTCTCTCACCACCACAATCGTGGCACCGTCGTCTCATAACGCACCGTTGTTGTCTCGTAACAGTAATCGATTTGACGTATTTTCAGTTTTATTGTATAATTATGTATGTATCTGTATATGTGTTATTATCTAAACGCAATTTGCATCTAACTGTGAGATTCAAGTTCCAGTGTTAATATTAGATGAAATTAGGATTTTCTTAATTTGTTGTTTGTGTATTATGCTTAAGTGGGTGTTTGTTTAAGTTTATAAGCGCACATATAAGCTTAAACAAACACCCCCTTATAGTGTAGTTATGAACTACATTTTGAGTAAAGCTGATAACTCAACTAGTAATTGAGTGAAATGATTCGAAATAAAGTTATCTTCTGTTTTGTTGTATCATTTGTTTGTTATTTGTTTTAAATTGATAACAAATGATAAATATGAATTGATTTTGAAAACCGTTGAATATGAACAAAATACAGAATTGATATATGAGTATGACAACTGTTGAATATGAATAGATATAAAAATGTGATTTGCTTTATATGAATAGATTTTGGATAAACCATTTCACACTTATATTGAAGCGAAACATGTATCCTTTGTCTTTTAGTATCAACTTTGATGCAATTTAAAACTTTAGTTGTACGAGTGAATATAGATTGAACATAGCTCACAGGACAAGCGATCCAAGATATGCGTTAGGTGTACATGAGTTTTTCTTTGATTTTGCATACCGTAAACAAAACAAGTCTCAACAAAAGTGCCATGCCCATGTAAAGACACGCAAACATAGCAGGGTGCTATTATATTTAAAAAAATTTATATGGAAAATGATTGGGATACTTAAAATATGTGACTAATTATGTACCTAATAGTAGACCGACTATCAGGAAATTTTGTTTTTTGTAGGGTGCTATTATATTAAAGAAATTTTGATTTGGAAAATGATTAGGATGCCTAAAAAATGTGACTAATTATGTATCTAATAAATGTGGCAGGCAATAAATTATTGGTTTGTAAAAGAGCATTCACTATGTAAACCTTTTATAAAAGTTTATACATTAATGCATCAATAATTTTAGACGTTTTGATATTATAAACCTACATTTACTATGGTATAAACCTTTACAACTTCATAAATGTCTTATATAACAAATGAATTAAATGCATTGAATTTATAAAGAGGTTTAAGAATTAGGACCCTCCTTTTGCCTTGGTTAAGGGCATTTGGTTGAGATTTGCATTTGTGTTATTTTATATGTATACTATTTGACGAATCAGTAGGGATGGAAAAAAACTCGAACTCTACCGAGAAATTCTAAACCCGAACTAATTGGAACGGGGCGAGGTTACGAGGCGAGTTTAGAGTTTAAGCGGAGATTTTAATCGGGTTTGGGGTGTTGAGCGGGGAATAACATTCCCGACTCGCTGATACGTGCTTAAATGTGAAAGATATGTTTAATCCAGGAATTCAATGAACTCGAGAATCAAACTAGTAACTCAACCAGGAATTCATAGAACAAGAAATGAACTCGAGATTGGATACGATTGCTGAAGCAATGGTTGTTACAGAATTGGTTACAGATTACAGGAAGGAGAGAAATTGTGTTTACAAATCAATTAGCTATCTAAATGTGTGGTGAATGAGGGTTTATATAGGGGAATTGAGGAATACAAAAGGTGGGAAAAGTTGTTAGAGATTGGCACGTGCAAGTCACGTGCCCACTTCCTTTGACTCGTATCAGTGTCAAACTATTGATGGATTAGGCATAAGTTTAAGCATACATATTAGGTCTCTCTATAATTGCTCTAATAAAAAATGTGACCGTAACTAACAAAACATTAGAAATTCTACTGCAGTATGCTGGGAAAGTTTTTTGAATCGGCTATAACGGCGCCATACTGCACAGTGCACGTGACCGAGTGAGCTTATATGGTGTTATGGTCCTACACCATTCGCATAACAACCGTTCGTGGGAGTGCTTTGTTTTTTTTTCTTCCCATTTACTTGTGTTGTGTTTGTGTGTGTGTTTTAGTGTGTTTTGTGGTGTGTTTTGTGTGTGTGCCATGTCTGTGTTTTAGTCTCTACGTTTGTGTTTGCAGGCTCACAGATAGAAAGAGATGTAGATACAACTTATTTTATTACTCTACTATTTTTCAAATTTACAGTCGCGGTCCTTGAGGTTTGTATGTTTTGGTAATCTCTTGATTTTCTTAGTTGTATTGTATGGTTTGTATGAATGTAGGGGTGAGAAAAAACTGATCGTGGACCGAGACCGGGGTCCGCGACTGAGCCTATTTAGGTCCTGATGTCATCGGTCATAGGTTTTCTTTATTTTAGGTCGGTACGGTCCAGTTCTAAGTTCTGATACAAAAAACCTGGCAATTATACCTTGTTGGACCGGACCGAAGACCGACCCGGACCAGACCGACTCGGACTGGACCGGATCATTTCGGTCCGGTCCGATTTTCGGACCGTGAGCACCCCTATATGAATGTATTGTAAAATACGTAGTATTATTTGTGGGTTTATGGGCTTATGTTTATTCATCTAATCTTTAGTAACAAGCGTGTTTATCCTATTAACCTTATAAATACATCCTACGTGTAACCTCATGTAATCATCAATCAATAATAACTTTTTCTCTTCTCTTTATTTTTCTTTATTCGTGTTAATTACTTTCACAATACGTTATCAGCACGAAGTTTGCTTCAATAAAAAGAAAGGTTAGGAAACATTTTTTTAATTATCATCATTGTGCTACGAGCAACAAATAGATTCCTCCAATCAATTATCGTCACTGTGTTACGCTTTTAATGTTTGTTTTCCTTTAACTCTAATTATTGATTATTTATTATAGTATTATTTATCTTTATTGTAATTTACAAAAACAATAAATGTTCTATAGCAATTACAAAAAAAGAAATGTGTTTTCTTATTTATGTTAATGTTATTTTCTTGAACTCTTTTATAGTTGAGAAAATTTCATTTATATCCTTAGAAAAATTGATAATTACATCAATATCTTTACAAAATTTCAAATTACATTAATATCCTTTGTAAACTATCAAAATACTCGTATATATCCAAACGAACAATTTGATCATAATTAAATAAATATATTTCAAAAATACTATACATATTTCTTTTACAATGCTATATTACTCTTTTACCCTTATTATTTCCTTAAAATTAAAATATCTTAATCACACTTCTTCTTTTTGGTAGGCATTGAGATTCTTATCAAACAATTGTACAACGCTTGCGACACGAACGACTTTATGATACTAAATGATGAGTGTTATTATATTGTTTTCTTTATTACCCTAAGAACCGAATCCAAAACAATTACATACATCAACAACAACAACCATTTGTTTATGAAATTACACGAAACCAATGGAAAGAACAATAAAAAGCCAAAAATAAGATTAAGTAGCAACAAAGGGTGAAAACATGGATGGCTAGCAAAAACCCAGACACTGTTAGTAAGTCATGAGACAAAGGTAACCTGGTGATTGAAAACAAACGAGCACTCAAAAGACCTCAAACATAAACAAAGACATAGTTGTATGATAATGGCAGATATAATGATGCTACTTTTGCCAAGATGTTGTATCATTCGTCACAAATGGGGAAATAACATTGATGCAATGGATCGTGATGTTATATATACTACTATATAAAGCATTTATAATGTGGGACCCAATAAAAATTAAGATAAAGAGGTACAATCTTGACCATCCATCTCATTTTAAAGAATCACATTATAAAGTGACATGTGTCACCTTTTGATTAAAAATCACCTTTATTTTCAAATTGAAATATCTTTTTATCAATTTAATTTTATTATGATCTAATTTCATCATATTCTTTAAAATTTTGTGCTTTTTAATTCAACATCCATTTTGATATATATTTTTATATATTTTTTTGTTTTTTACATTTTTTGTGGGTTTATTTTGTGTTAATTTATATTTTTTTACAACTTTAACCTTAATAAATATAAACTTGATACGTTAAAACTATATACTTTCGGAGAGAGTGTTGTCTTTTTACATGCGAGAATGATAATGTTAATATAGTGTTGCGGAAAAGCTACGAAAAACCCAAACGAACACATACAACGAACACATACATTCAAAGTGTTGTGAAACGAAATTACTAAGCAGATAAGAAATTGAGTAAAGAGTTGACTTAGAAGATTTTTTATTGGCGCCGCTATGCGCGGGTAACCAACTAGTTTCCAAGAAAGATACATAGTATAATGTGTGTGTGTATATATATATATATATATATATTGGATTAAGTCCATTAATAGGTAACCTACTTACCAAAAACTACACTTTTAAGTAACGTACTTTGTATATTACCCATCAAACTTTTAAATGTTGTTCAATATAGGTAATAACAGGCAAATTTTGAAAGGGTTACCGGCTCAATTACGACACGTCATCATTTTTATATAAATAAATATTTTTTTCTTTTTTTTTATCACCACCCTCCTCCTCCACCACACCACCTTCCTCCTCCACCGCACTTTCCTCCTCCACCGCACCTCCATCACCTTCCTTTCACTAGTCGCTATAAAATGCTTAATTTATGGCCATTTTTGCTTGGCACTAACTGATTCTTATACAACATACCTAACTGATTCTTTCCACATAACTCGCACAAGTATGTCTCATTCTGGGGTTGTGGAGCGTAGTCGGAAAAATTTTGATCATTATTGAAATAATTCAAATTTGAATCATAAGTGAATGAATTTTCATTTCTCGAAGCGCAAAACGAATAAAATCCACCTTTTAACGGGCCTTCACACCCACAAGTGACTAGCTTTCCATCGCCATAAGTGCAATTTAAACAAGTTCCATCCAGAAGATTAACATCACACTGTTGGCACGTACATAGATAACAATAGAAGCCATCACATGGTTGTCCACACCCCCCACACTCACGTTGGTTGAATGACGTCATAAGAATTAAACAATATAGAAGATAAGAAGAAAGAATTAAACGGATAAGAGGGTAAAGGAGAATAGTTATAGATTTTGAAATAATACATAAGAAAAGAAATAAAAATAAGAAGAAAAATATTTTTGGATTTTTATATTTTTTATAAGAACGAAAATAAACTTTCCGAAGAAAGGATCTCCAAGGCACTAACTACAAACACTTCGCGTAAATCGTACACCTCTCCCCGGCAGCGGCGCCAAAAACTGATTCGATAATTAATAAATAGTATATATATATATATATATATAATATATAACTAAATAATAATACCAAATAGTAATAGTATAGAGAGTATCCTATTTGATATAAAAATTGCTTGAGGACAAACAATATTTTATCTCC
>BQNB010198163.1:0-11156 GCA_026074375.1 Tanacetum coccineum | reverse complement strand
TTTCTTCTCTCTACCTTTCTCTCTCTAACTTCTCTCTAAACTTCTTCTATATTTTCTCATCTTAATTTCTTGTGTTTCAATATGAAGTGAAAGTGATTATTTGGTGATGACATGGTCTATTAGGACACCATTTTGGTCGCATAAACTTTTTTATGGGACCAAAGAATTAGTTTTATGTTAGAACAAACTAGATGAGCCGGCCCAATTGTATAGATGGGCAGTACCCATTAGGTTATGATAGGTTACTTAGTCTGTAACCTATAGTATTAGTATAAATACATATACAATCCAATGTACAAAATACAACTACAATTACAATAATACATACCCTTAGAGGTTTTATATGGTATTAGAGCCAAAACCCTAAACAACCCTCTTTTTTTTCCGGCACAATTTTGGTCACTTTTTTAGCCGCCACAACAACCCCACACTTCTCATCACCTCATCGTTGCCGCCGCCGGCTGCAGTCGTAAGAAACAAAAAAACGAAAAGTACTATTCACCAATTTACTGTTCATCGGTCACTATTCACCGGAAGTTACTGTTCATCAGTAAAAGAAAAGGAGGAATATTACTATGGCTATGATTTCAGCTTTCACCACAGTCGATAAAACGGCTCACAACTCTCGTAAGTTTGCTTTTACTCTTTCACCCACAAATTATGGTTATTGGAAAACTATGATTGAACCATTCCTCATCACAAACAATTTGATGGGTTATATGGATGGTTCAATACCGTGTCCATCAAAAACCTTATCCGTTACCGATGATGCCACTGTTCCAAAGGAAAACCCTAATTATCCAATTTGGGTCTCCAACGATGCCCACGTTCGTATGCTAATCATCTCTACAATCTCAAAAGCATCTTTTCTCCATGTTCAAGGTACAACTTCTCATGATCTTTGGTTGTCCCTTGAAAAGGTATATGCACCTCATTCCACATCTAGGGAATACACTCTCAAAACACAACTTCTGAGAATAGAGATGCACGGTGATTAAGGGCCGTAGAGAATAAACCGTTTGTCAAATTAACTTGAGGTCAGGACCAAATTTTAGCTCTCTGAGTCTATTTTCCAATGCAACTGGCCTCATCTGTTAATTCAGAATTTAAGTGGGTCAAAACAGCAAATTACAGGAGTCTGTCTAAAAATTAGCAAACATCCATTTTTTAAAAAGTTAGCGAAAATGATGTAGATCATGTGCACGGACATTATAGCAAGTTCTAATGACTATAGAATGATATGTTTATGTTTTTAGATGATCTCAAAAGTTAAGATATGCCCGAAGAATGCGTAAGCCAACCGAGGTGAGTAACGGATTTTCAGTTAACTTGTTTATTAGATTAAACGTGTTTAATATATATATGCCTTGTCATACCTCAAGAAATATGCAAGTCAAATATTCACGTAACCTTAGTGGTCAAATATGCAAGCCAAGTATTCACATGACTTTAGTGGTCAAGTATGCAAGACAAGTATCATGTTGACCCGATGGGTCATAATCAGTATCATGTTGACCCGTTGGGTCATAATCAGTATCATGTGGACCTGTGTGGTCATATTAGTATCATTTTGACCCATGTGGTCATATTCAATATATGTTGACCTGTTGGGTCATATTCAGTATATCTTGACCCGTTGGGTCATATTGAATATATGTTAACCCGTTGGGTCATATTTAGTATTATGGCAACCCGTTTGGTCATATTCAGTATATCTTGACCCGTTGGGTCATACTAAGTATATGTTGACCCATTGTGTCATATTTAGTATTATGGTGACCCATTGGGCCATATTGAGTATATGTTGACCCGTTGGGTCATATTTAGTATTATGGCGGTTGTTGGGTTATACTCAGTGTTTTGTTATAGCTCAGCTTCAGCATCTAGCTAATTTCAACATTATGTAGTAACTCAGCTTCACAATTATGTTATAATATAGTTTAGATACTCAGCTTAGTTCTAAGGGTTATGCCTTAGTTTAGCTTTAGCATTGCTTTGAGTATAGTTGGAGTATCTAATTCAGCTTAGTGTGCAATCATGCCTAAGTATTTAGCTCAGTCTTAATTTATATATACATATTATGTGTGAATAATTTTGAACTCGGAACAATTTAGTAATAAACTTAATGTTAGTCAATCCTGTATGGAATAATAGTGCTTTATGCAGATTAATCAGTCCCTAATGAGGATAAATGCTTTATGCATCCAGTTAGGCGCATGAAGTGTTTATGCACTTAGTCAGGCGTGTGATGTGCCTATACATATTAGTTAGTCCCAATTGCATGGACAATGCTTATGTATTTAATAAGGCGCGTGAAGTGTTTTATGCACTTAATCAGTTAGAATAGTCCTTTAAGTACACAGTTACTATATTGCTTATGCACTCAGTCAGCTATGTACTCCGGCAGTACGTGCTTTATGCACTCAGTCAGTTATGTATGCACTCAGTCAGTTATGTACTCAGCCACTATAGTACTATAAGTACTCAGGCAGTATGTGCTTTACGCACTCAGTCAACTATGTACTCAGTCGGAACGTGCTTTATGCACTCAGTCAGTTATGTACTTAGCGAATATAGTACTACAAATACTCAGGCAATATGTGCTTTATGCACTCAGTCAGCTATGTACTGAGTCAGTACGTGCTTTATGCACTCAGTCAGTTATGTACTCAGCCAATATATTACTATAAGTACTCAGGCAATATGTGTTTTACGCACTCAGTCAGTTATGTACCCAGTCAGTACATGTTTTATGCACTCAGCCAATTATGTACTCAGGCATTATAGTACTACAAGTACTCAGTCAATACATGCTTTATGCACTCAGTCAATTATGCACTTACTCAGTATGTGCTTTACGCACTAATTATTGTGCTTATGCACTCAGCCAGTGTTTTGTGTACTCAGCCAGTATATTAAATTATGTACTCAGTATTTTGGCTTTATGCTTATGTAGGCAGTCAGTATTGTGCTTTATGTACTCAGTCAGTATCATACTTATGTTTAAGTTTATATTTTAGTTTATGATTCAAATCAGTCCAGTCGCCGTTATCTTACTAAGTCCTAAGGACTTACCGTTCTCAGTTTCATGTTTTGCAAGTTTGTAAGATGAGACCAAGCTATGTGTCTAATATGGCATAATGAGTTAAAATGGTGTAGCTCGTGGGTTAGGTAACGAGCTTCTTATTTCCATCATATGTTATCAGTTTGGAATGCCCCAAAGCAAGTCAACATCAATAACAAGTTTTTATAATACAAGTCATGTACTTTTTATAGTTATGATTTTTAAAGGGGCGTTTGGAATAAGCCCGTTTACATGTAAAAGTTACGCTTCTACTTATTTTAATAACGTATATAGGTTCATACATGTTATATGTTATAAATGAAATAAGTTTTCACAAGTTCATGTAAAAAAAATCTGGGCGTTTCAGAACCGGAGATAGAAATTGACACAGGACACAAGAAATACATACTTTACACTTTAAGCTACTAGCAAATGATAAATGGACTTAATCTTATAGGGTAGGCTAAGGTGTAAAGGTGTAACGAAACAAATAGTTGGTCTTATCCTAAAGGATTGGCTCTATTGGTTTTTCTAGAGGTATATTACTCTTAAAATGAAAGTAAACAAAGGGATTATACGGGGGTTAACTAACCAGTGTAGTTAGTTAATAAAACATGTATAGGCTTTTTGGGTGTAATCCTAAAAAATTACCAATTTAAACAAGTTACTTCAACTAAATCCATAGTACTCATTATTGTGGCCTCGAATAGATATACCAAGACAAGTTCTAAAGTCTACAACATCACCGGCACACTCATATTTTTAGGGGGATTTAGGGTAAACATTTAGAAACAAATAAGGCTGAATCCTCACTATATCTAATAAGGGTTATGTGTGCAGGTTATGTAACCAGTAATTTCACAAAAGTATGCTTGAAAAAAAATTAAATTTAAGCATTTTTATGTGAAAAATAGGACAAGTAACATTCTAATTCCCATCCCCCCACTTAGGTTATACAACGTCCTCGTTGTATAGATAAAACATTAAAATGGGAAATAAAAGAATTAGAATAAGAAACTCCCCTGATATTTGCTCGGTATATTCTTCATTGTTGATTTAATGAGCACGAATTCCATATTGTAGATACTTCACCAACATTGTCGATTTCTTTTCAGCGTGGTCCTGTGCAAAATTATAGGAAAAACCATGCATTCTTATCTCGGTATCTACGGTTAATGATAATAAAATGAACTTTATAGGAAACCAATACGTCGTATCCATGATCCTAAATACGCCGTATGGAGAAACCTGTAAAAAGTATCTATACGGGTCAGTCTGCCAAATACGCCGTATCATGTGCATGAATACGCCATATGGACAAAACTGATAATAAAGTTTTTAAACTCAGATAAATAAAGGATTGATAACGTCTAGACATTTAATACGCCATATGATATGGAGCGAATACGCCGTATTGATGTCTGGGAAGACAGACTCGATAAAAATAAATAACTGTCTGGGTTGTCTCCCGGGAAGCACTTTTCTTTTCAGCCAAGTCTTTAAGTTATACTTTTTCTTCAGCTTCCTTCATTCGGCCCTCGTTACCATCCATCCTTCGTCCATCCTATGAAAGATCTCTTGGTATGTGCGGCTAGCGTCTTCATTTGTACTCGTCAAATCATCGTATTCATGTTCTTTCACAGCAACATACTCTTCGTCTTGTCCGAATGAATACTTGATCATCTCAAATCTTCTAATATTGCAAACCGGCCGCTCATGAGTGGTATCATTGAATAATTCATCTCTTTCACCATCTTCTCTTTCTTCATGATCATGGACGGTATTCTCATAGTCGTCCCATTTTCTCCAACCTTTATTATGTGAATCATCATCTTCGTCAATCATTCCTTCCATGATGGCTTTATTTTTTATAGCTTCGTCTTTAAGTTTGCCATCTTCCAATGCTTCATACCATTCTAAATCTTGATAACGGAGTGTGTTTCTAACTATGTATGCTCCAGGCAAGTTCCCACCATTACAATATCCGTCATCTTTCCAGTTACAAGTTGGCCACTCTGAACATCCATTTTTATAGTTAAAAGGCTCATAATGATGTTTAACTGGAGTAGGTTCTTTCCATATTCCAGTGTTAGTCTATGGTTTTTCATGCACCCATGGCACATTTTCATTCCATTTATAAATCTAATCATCCTTATAATCTTCACAAGTCTTAAATCCATCAATATCTTTGGTAAGCACATGCGGATCAATTTGTAAAAGATACTCCTTGAAGGCCCTGTACGTAGGCGTCTCGAAGTCAAATACATTAGTCTCGATCCTAAAGATTTTCGCAACTTCATCTTCATCATCATAATTGGAGGATTATTCGTCAGTGAGTTCAACTTCATCATCCCCTCTAGTCTAATAAATCCATAATGCATTCTTCGTATATTGATCCATTGTCTTATGGTTATAAAATTTTGAAACCAACCATTCAGTAAATTCAGCATTAGACGGATCATACTCCATATCATCATCTGATCCATGTGTCATCTGTTGCTCTGAATCATCCTCTTCTTTTAAGTCACATGGAATGTTAGCAAGTCCAGGAATTTCAACCTCATAGGTAAACAAATCATCACCCATTCTGCTCATCTGGTTGAATTCTTTATGAAAATTTTTAAGTGATGTATTGCAAGTGAATGAATCATCACTGATCTTTAGAGATTCAAGTTTCTCGAACTCTTCCTTGATTACCTTTGTCATTGTTACTGAAAATAACCAGAAAATTATCAGTAGAACTAGTTAGAAAAAGGCATGTACAAAATTTTAAGATTTAAGTTCGAGTATGAAAAACTTTTCTGCTACTGTATCTGACGATTGATACGCCGTATTCAATTAATCTGAATACGCCGTATCAGTCTACTGAATGGATACACTGTATTGGATAAGAAAGTTAGATACACCGTATCCAATGGAAGTGAATACGTTGTATCAGGTTATCGACCAAAACAGTGTATAGAAAACAATTAAAACACACGAAACAATAAAACAAACATATATACAAGCAAACAATACACAAATATACATAATTTTACACTAAATCTAAATTACACTAATCCTAAGGGTTAGATTAATCTAATGTTAAAAACCAAAATATTAAATAAAAATAAAGATTTACAATTTCACTCCTCCGCAACAGCGCCAAAAACTTGATGTGTTGTAGTGAGGGTTGTTTATTTGAGGTTTTCAAGTTTTAAATTTATATTTTTCCGACTTTAATTAAAACAACACTTTAACGGGAAGTGTACCCGATCAGATAGAGTTTCATGGTAAGTAGGGTGTCGATCACTAAGAGCAAGAATGAAATCTTTTATTTTATTAATATTTTGGTTAACGAAACTAAGTTAATTTAAACTATGTTAATTATATTCTATGTTAAACCTATGCTAAACCTAAGTTAATCCTAGTTCTAACAAATAAAGGGGTTTTCAGTCTGAGAGACTAGCACGGGTTTTGTGGTGATTTAGATCAATTTAAGACACAATTACACAAGCAAGCAGATAAACAAAAGATAGAAGAGTGGCATATCATTCTTAAGACTTAGGCGGTACTTCTTCCTAAGACCTAGACACGTAGAATTCTGTCACAATTAAATGCATCCGCATAGAGCATCCTATTTGCTGATTATAATCTATCTTAAGGATTAAAGCAATGGTGATCTTGTTAAACCCTAGCTCATAGAGACTTTACCCACTTACTGCTTAATGGCAATTTATATACTAGTAGTCCACTGGCCAAGTCTTTATCAATTGATTAAGAACGTACTCGTTGATCCCAAGGGTCACCTGCCGATCCAACTAAGCTCACTAATCTAAAGGCAAAGATAGGTCACTATTTGTGATCCTATTGGTCTAGATATATAAATCACCATATGGAGAGCCATCCTGACATCTAGCTAACTTGGTCAGTATCACTAGATCCAGTTAAATGATAGGTCGCATACAAAAGCACGTAAACAAGTATTAATTGATAAACATAAAAAAGTAATCAACGATAAATTAAGCATTCGATATAAACAAACCAAACATTCAAATCTCCATATCCATGGCTAATACCCAAGGGTATTAGCCCTTAATCATCATAATCAATACAAGAGTAATAATTCAACCAAGGTAAACTAACCGAGTTAAACAAATGATACCAAAAGTTGAACGATTACTAGAGTATCAGAGATTACAAGGTGTTTCCTATGGAATTAATAGCTTTGATTGACCTCTTCTCCTCTTCTTGTCTTATGAAAATTGACTTTTGTGATTACGGTTTCGAAAATATGATCAAGCACACTGAAAACCCGTTTTTACGTCTTCTACTTATAGAGTGGTCGATACGACATATCGAGAGAGCTGGAAACGGCGTATTGAGGGTTTCTTGGAGTAGGGACTATGTTTGATATCTTCCATAATATTTTGTTTCTTTATCTTGAATACGACGTATAGATGTCTCTTGGATACGGCGTATTGAACTTTATTCCTTCGTGGTCTTTTGTGAAGTGCAGATACGTCGTATCTTCCTTGATGGATACGGCGTATAGGATGTCAGATTCAGTTTCTTCATATGTCTTCGTTTAAGCTCCGAAATGCGCGCCTTTTAACTAATCTTCACCAAGTACTCCATAATTACTGCAATTCTCAAATATAAACGATTAAGTAACAATTCTTGCAATAATTATACAAAATGGGTAATTTACATAGGATAAATGATGCTATAAAAGTGACGTTATTTGATGTCATCAGATGTCTCAAAGGAAATATGCTCTAGAACTTCTCAAATGTGGAAATGTCCTAAATGATAAACCAATATCAACTCCCCTTGACCCAGTTCAGAGTCTAAATCTTACAGATGGTGAACCCCTCCCAGATCCATCTCTATACAGAACCTTAGTGGGAAAACTCATCTACCTCACAATCACAAGGTCTGATATCTCCTTTGCAGCTCAATTATTAAGTAAATTCTCTCAGGCTCCAAGGACCCCTCACATGAAAACCCTTCTCAGGGTCCTCAGGTATATCAAACTATGTCTAGGACAAGGCCTTCACTTCCCTACAACAAACAACCTCCAACTTACTGCTTATTGTAATAGTGATTGGGATTCTTGTCCTGTCACTAGAAGATCAGTCATATGATATGCTATATTCTTATGACCTTGTCTAATCTCATGGAGTTCAAAGAAACAAACAAGTCTTACCAATCTTCATCTCTACAAAGCTTCAAGCAACAAATGTTTTAACTATAGGAATTCCTAAAGTCCTCCACTACAACAACTTATCCAAGTTTGGCATTTGTGGTCCCTTCACAATGCCAAAATCAGCTCAAGCTTCATTATAGTGTTCAAGTTAGATGCAATGAGATGTAATTTAATAGTTCTGAGATGTAATTAGCTTAAGATAGGGTAACATTAGTGTTAATTGTAGTTAGAAGATAGCTTAGTTTGACTTTCCCTATAAATAGCTTTGTACTGTTTCATCTTCAAGTAATGAAGTTTAACAACTTTTCCCGTCAACTTTAGTTTCTCTCATTTTCTTTGATTACCAACAGAGTTCATTTCTATAGAGTATTTACATGGCCATCTATTAGGATATGCAAGGTGTACGACCGTTAAGGACTCCAAAAATTTTAGAGGTTTTAAAATTTGTCCCGTTAACAATTATATGCATGTATACACATATTTTCCACGAAGAAAAAAAAATATTTATATGAGAAAATATCTTAAATGAGTAATATGTTGTATGTTTAGATAACCAATTTCAATATATTTTATAAATGGTGACAATTTATATGTAGCATTGTTTTTCGAAATTGCTCATTATTTAAAATTGTCCAAAGTCTTCAAAAATTTTAAATATTCAAAGACGGCCCTAAGTATGGAGTATATATTTCTGGATAAGTTTGTTATCAAAAGTTAGAAACTATTATAGGGCATCCAGAAGGTAAACTTTTTAGTCATTTACTACTAGCATTTAAGAATTTGAGTGAATGAATACTTGGAGCAATGACTTGAAAACTCTTAAGTGTTTGTTTCACAAATTTAGAACTCCTCTTATCAAATCTATATTAAGTTTTGTTCTTAGAAAATTAGTTTTGCAATCTAGAAAATGCTAACGATGCATCTAGGGCCAGCTTTGGGGGGTGGGTGGGCAGGGCAATGGCCAGGGCATCACACGAACGCGGCGGGGGGGGGGGGGGGATCAAATTTTGGGTGTTATGTATTGGTATTATGTGTTGAAGTGGTGTTGTGATGATAAAAACCGAACGTTGAACAAGTGAGTCAGATTTAATAAGTTGTTTTAATGGACAAATATTTCCAGTTGTCGGACAAAAGATATGGCCGGAACATAAGGAAGAAGAAGACAAAAAATGTTGAAGTATTGTTCTGTGTGTGAAATGTAAAGTAAAAAAGCACTACCCCTACTTTTTTTGACTTCCACGTGGTTATAGTACATTGGGAGTATAAACTTTAGTTATGTTTTTATTTGTAAAGTTTTTTTCATTTGAGTCCATTACAAAAATAGTTACTCATCCGTCTCAAAATAAATGTTGATATTGATTTTGCATAGTTAAATTAGTTAAACTTTGACATTAAATATATTTGTTTATGTTATACAATACTTAATAAAAATCATTATACTATTACTCAATTCTCGCACAAAACGACGTTGTATTTGCGTCGTTTTTTACTATTCATTATATAACCACTGTTGATCTGGTGGCCTAATTATTGCAGCCCAAAAGACAATTGGCCTACGTCCATTTTTCAATTGTATAAGGATTTGTCTTTTCGTGTTAATCCTTATTTGTCTTACAGTTTCTAGAAGTTCCAGATAGTAGGCCGTAACGTGATCGTCGTAGAGAAGACTCGGTGACAACATACGTACCAGGTTTGTTTTATGCTATTCTGATGTTGCCTTTTACCAAATAATACGCCTTTGACTCTTGGGTTGTGCCTACTGGAGTTCTAAAATTTATGTCCATTTATATATTTGCATGTAACATACTTTTGCTTGCAAAAATTAGGATTTAACAGTATATTTATGCTTATCGTGTTTGTTTTCCCTGTTGTGTTTATGCCGTATGATTATAGCATTTCAAAGATACTTTGCTTTCTTGAAATATGCCCATTATGTTAGCCATGAGAAAGTGGAAATATCCTTCTGTCTAGTTGAAAATTGCCTTAAGTGACTTCGATTATTAGCCAAAAACATTAGCAATGAAAACTAAAAATAGGCCAACCAAAAGGAAGTCAGTTTATGATTCACCAGTGGAATGTGATGATGCAATTGAAAACAAAAAATTACCTCGATAAAAAAATACGTCTCGCCGCAACGCACGGGCAAGTATGCTTGTATCAATAGATTATAAACTTAAAACCCAATCCATTAATATATTTTGCATTAAATATTATATAACACACACAAAAATAGTTAAGGTCAAAGTTAAACCAGTTTGACTCAGAAAAGTCAAACTGGACACTTATTATGTGACGGAGTTAGTCTATTTTTGTTTTGTAATTTCAAAGGAGTTTCAAAGTAGTTAAAAAAAAGTTTCCGCCATGCAACTTTACACAATTTCAGCCTTGTATAAAAAAGGGTTTTTCTAACATGTGCCCCAGGGGCACATGTTAAGGTGGGGACATCAGGCTTTGTGTCACAGCCTGATTGGCCAGCAGTTATTTGTGGGGTCTGATAATGATTAATAACAATAACTGCTGCCAATTAGGCTGTGACACACAGCCTGTGTCCCCATATTAACATGTGCCCCTGGGGCACATGTTAGAAAAAACCATAAAAAAATACAATAATTAGTTACATGTTTATTTATGTTTGTTAGCAATTCTAGAACCTTTTCTTGAATGTATATTCATCTTACGTAATGCTCACTAAAATAAACGGTGATTAAACAATCATGAGCACTATAACAATCTCTAAGGACAATGCTTTTTATACTTGATGAACATTTTGTATCTTTTCGAGTCTATATTTTTATTTAATAGAATGGCGTAAAATAAACGGTCAATATGTGTGGTTTTAACATGTTTTATCGAGTCTATATGCCCGTATTTTTCTATAACATTTAGTGGGGGCATTTTTCGATT
>BQNB010198161.1:0-11156 GCA_026074375.1 Tanacetum coccineum | reverse complement strand
AAGGACCACTGAGATATCTTAGTCTAGTGGACCTATTAACCTTGTTGCAGATGAGACTATCTATAAGGAGTGGGAAGACAGAATGGAAAAGGCTGACACTACTGCTTCTAGCTTAGATGCAGAGCAGGACAGTGGTAACATGAATAGGATCCAATCCATGACAACACTTAATGAGCTAAGTCCTTAGGGAATTGGTTCAGGTAGTGGTCCTAGGTGCCATGTGATAAGTGTAAAATACACATATCCGTTAACACCTAAAAAGGCCCAATTAAGCCTAAAACACAGTGAAAAAGGCAAAAATATGCTTGGTTTGTGTTTGTATGTGTGCAGGTACGGATATATCAAAAATCACAAGAAAACCGTCAAGAACGGGCAAACACGAACACAAGAAACGGAAGAGCACAAGAGAAGCCAGAAATTCAAAGCCAAAGCCAGAAAAAGTCAACCTTCAGTCAAATTGGTCAAACCTTGGTCAACAAAAGTCAACCCATAAAAGACAAAAAACTTAAAATGTTTCAAATCAACCCTCCAAGTTTCAGAAAGTTACCATATTGGTCCCCAAGGCTTAGTTTCAAAAGATTACACAAATGGTCCTTGGACTCTAAATGGGCCTTAATTTCCCTTTATTCCATACCCGGATCCAAAAGCCCAAAACCCTAAAGCCCATTTGCCTTTTATAAAACCACAGGGACTTAAGTTGCTATTTTTAAAAGTTGTTTTACATTACAACTTTAAATAATCAAAGAGAGGGACTGAAATTGCAATTACCCAAAGTTTAAAAACATTTTTACCCCGTTTTAGTTATAAAAAGGGCGCCAAGGGTGTGATACTATTCACCCGTCTTCTCCAAAAGTTACCCATGGTCAAACGATAGGGCAAATCAAAATTGAAGGGTACGGAAGACAATTCAAGGGCTTACTTACACAATGGCAGGGTTAATTAAGTCATCTCAAGGCATCTCATTGGCTCATTTTGCTAAAGAAGCACACGTGGATGAAGGAAAGCACAAGGGAAGGGGTAAATTTACTCTACAAGTACTCAGAGAGAAAGCACAAGTGCTTAACCACGGATTGCCACGCTGGCAATCCGTGTAATCCCAAGGAGAGATCCAACGGCTCAAATTCACCACCTAATGATTGAAGGAATGGATGGTGATGATTGAAAGGAGCGTGGGCAGCAAAGAAGGCCTAGAATGTTCAGTTTCAGGCTATAAATAGCCTCACTATCACACACACACAAGCACCTAGTTTTTTTAGTAGCTTTTAGTTTTAGCTTAATTTACAATTTTTAGCTTAAATTTCCTTTAAACTTTGTAATTCTTCCTTTTAAGCATTGTAATCAAGTTTAATGTTAATGAAATTCAGTTTTTAAATAATCTCTCATAAGCTCTTTGTTTTCATAAGCTCTCACTTTTTAAATGCTAAGCTAAATATCATAAGCTACTGAATAAGCTCTTATTAGTCTCTAAGCTAATAATTGAGCTCAAATCTTGCCTTAATCATACCTTAACTCTTAAAATCAGCTAATAACCTTATCAACTTTGCTTAATTGGATTTAAGCTAAATGGAAGGGGAGTCAATTGTGGAAGGATTCCCAAGGACTTATACTAGCTTATCCATTTGGATAAGCTAGAGCTAGAAGATAAGCTCTAAGAGCCTGTTAAGCTGAAGCTTGTGGTTAGTTTTCTTTTATATTCCTTTTGTCCTTTAAATCCTAGTCTTAATATTGCTTAACTTGTTTACAACTTGTTTAAATCTGCTTATTTAGTGCTTAATTGTGCTTATTTTAGTCTCTTTGTGCTTATTAGTTTTAAGTATTTCATCTATTTTAGTTTTAAGCATTTTAGAACTTTATATTTCAATTTTTGTCTAAAAAATCATAAAAACCAAAAATATAAGTAGCATTAGTTGTAGATCTTGGATTTTGGCTTATTTAGTTGTTTAATCATGTTTATTAAGTTTGATTTAAGCTGTTTGAAGTCTGGTATCAAGGTTTAGTTAGCTAGAATTCATTTCTAATGTTTTATAAAATCTGTCAAATCCTATAAGGGGTGTTTGGTTTAAGCCTATTTGACCATCAAAAGTCAAAGGAACTAGTAATTTCTCTTTGGATTAGTTAGAATATTTTATTTGATTAAGTTTTGGATAAATTTGCCAAGATAGTTTGAGCTTATAATGATTTTGTGGCTTATTGAATCTGTCTCAGCACCAGGGGAATTTTCCTTGTGATTTCACTTGTGAAAATTTAAACCAAGCCATCTAAGGCTTGATTCTTGCTTGATTAGAGTTTAGACTCACTCAAATAGAGTGTCTAAGTGCAGGATCACCTCTTAAGGTATCATGCATTTATGCTTACCCTTTTGCTATTTGCATCAGCAGTCGTAACACTAAGTTACCACTACTGTCATTTCTAGGTTTCACTTAGTTAGAAAATTTAGGCTTTAGGTTTTAAAATTCAGTTTACTTATAGATTAGATATAGCTTAATATAGTTTAGGCCTTATTTTTCATTTCTTAGCTTATTTGCCTAGGTAAAATTGCCCTTTAAGTTTTCAAAAATCTCTCAAAAAGGCCAAAAACAGTAGTAGTAATAGTTTAGCTTTTAAGTTTTGAATTTCAGCTTTTCGTATAAGTTTTTATGATCTATTTTAGTAGTTTAAATGTTGTTTGATAAGTCCTCAAAGGCTTAGCTTTTGTCTTTCCTTATTAAGCATTTGAGTTTTGCTTAATTTTAAATTTTTTTTGAGTTTTCTCCTTAGTTTTCAGTGTTTAGCTTAAAATTTTGATAGCTTAGAGAGTTTTCAGTTAAGTTTTCTTGTCATTTTTAGCTTAAGCACATCATTAGATTTCTATAACTTCTTTTGTATTTCAAAATGAGCTTATATTAAAGCTTGTGCAAGCTTATAAGTCCAAATAAGCAAAAGTGAGCTCAAAAGCTCACTTCCTGTGGACAGCTTATTCATAAGCTGTTTCAGTGCTTATTTTTCATTTCCAGACCAAAAGTTCATTTTAAAGTTGCTTAAAAATTAGTCTTCTTTAAATTTCAATATTCAGTTTTTTATAAAAAGCAAATATAAAAAATAGCAAAAAGGAGAGTCTGCTAACCTCGAACCCACGACCTCTCCCTCACAAGCCATACGTCTTACCAATATGCTTCAATAGCTCATCCATTCACCTTTCCCCACATTTAATACTTATAGACATTTTCCTTTTAGCTTTTTATTATAAGCCGTAGCATATAAGCTTCATTATCCAGCTTATTAGATAAGCTGGGTAAGTTTTCTTATTTTTCCTTTGAACTTTGTTGCATTTAGGATTTTCCCTGAATTTTTCATATTTTTCCATTTAGTATATTATTTTTAATCATTTTTCTAAGGATTTAACTTTCGGAAATTCATTAAAAATATAAAAAGTTTCAGAAAAATAAAAAAAAATAGTTTTTAGTTTTATAAAAAATAGCTTTAGGTTTACATTAAGAAAAATCATTTTTAGAAAAATCATTTCATCACTTTTAGATTTTTAATTTCATTTTTTGAGTTTTAATTTTAAGTTTAAAAACAGGATTTTAATTTTAAAAAATAGTTAAAATAGTTTTCTGGATTTTATGTTATTTTATACTTTTCTAAAGTTCAAAAAATCATTTTTCTAATTTTTTAGTACTTCAATTTACTATTTTTTGGATTTAATTAGAATTTAAAATAGTTTTTTTAATTCTTAACTAAATTCAAAATTAATAAAAAAAAATGTTTTTCTTTTCTTAAAAATTTATTTTTGTCCTATTTTAGTGTTTAGAAATTAGTTTGCATTTTTAGGGTTAATTTAGTGTATTTGCTTATTTATCGCGTTTTATTTGTTTCCCGTTAATTAGTTTAAGTGTTTAATTGCTTTTAATTGTTCATTTTAATTGTTGCTTTTATTTTGTAGTTAAAGATACTCAAAAATATATTTTCTCTCATTCAAATCATAATCCAAGCTAAAGCGAGGTTTCAATTACACAAGTCGTTGGAGAAACGACCCGGGTGATCATACTTCGCGGTTAAATATACGTATTATATATTATATATATCTTTTAGAGGGAGCTTTTCTTAAAGGAGACTTTAGGAAAGTTCTTAATTGCTATTTTGGAATATTAATAGTATATTTTAAAGCGTATATAAAACTACTAATCAGTTTTTGGCGCCGTTGCCGGGGACTTGTGTTAAAGATTCCGTCGTTTACGTTTGTTGATTTTGGTTTGAAGATCCTTTCGTCCTCGAAAGTTTCATTTTTGTTAAATATTTCAAAAATCCAAAAAAATTAAAAAACCTAAAAGTAAAAAATATTTTCTTTTTCTTTTTAGTATAATTATCATATAAATATAAAAAAAAGAATCAAAAATTTAAAAAATTGTCCTAAAAAAAAGAAATAAAATACACAAAGTTGGTAAACGAACACCAACATATAATACCTTCAATTGAGGTATTATCATAAATAAGTTCCGGTGAACTTGAAAAGTTCCCAAATCGAACCAAAGATTCAAAAACTTGCCATTTGTGTCACTTACGAAATACGGCTCACCTTAAGAAGAAATTTTTAAGAGCTACCGTGAAGTAAGTTGATTATTTGGTTTTAAGTTGTCTTCCGTGTATTCGTTTAAAATAGATTGCTAAAAAAAAATAAAAAAATTAGTGTAATTTTTGTTTACTTTTTAATTTCTTTATTTTTAGTGCATGCGCACTCGTTCTCAAGCTCGTAATCGAAATTGTCGAAAACAACAAATAACACCGGTTATTGTTGAGGAACCCGAGTTTCCAATGGCCGACAATCGTACCATGGCTCAAATGCTACAAGCTCCCATCGAGGGATACGAAGATGCAATTGTTGTTCCAACGATAAATGCAAACAATTTTGAGCTCAAACAAACTTTGATTAATCTTGTTCAAAGTAATCAATTTACGGGTAAACAAGACCCTCATAATCATCTTCGATTTTTCAACAAAGTTACTTCTACGTTTAGACATCCCGAAGTTCCAAATACAACGATTAAGCTTTTGCTTTTTCCTTTCTCTCTCGAAGGTGAAGCCCGGACTTGGCTAGATAAGGAACCACCTCGATCGATTCTAACGTGGGATGATCTTGTCTCGAAATTCATAAACCAATTCTTTCCACCTTCGAAAACAACTTACCTTCGAAATGAAATCACCACTTTCTACCAAAAACCGAATGAAACTTTCAACGAAGCATGGGAACGTTTCAAAGGACTTCTTCGTCAATGTCCTCATCATGGTTTCTCGGAATTACATCAACTTGATACGTTCTACAATTCTTTGAATACCAATGATCAAGATGCTTTAGATTCCGCCGCGGGTGGAAATTTTCTAGATAAGATGCCTCGTGATGGTTTAGCCATTATTGAGAGTAAATCCAAGGTTCGTTATTCAAGAAGTCGTGCAATTGAACCAAGAGCGAGTACGAATGCTCCTCTTTCTACTTCTACACCTTCTAATTCTTTTGAATTTCAACAACTCGCCGCTTCTCTTGAAGACAAAATGGATATTCGAATGAGCCGATTAGAAAAGATGATTAGTGAAAAGAATGTTACGACTCCTGCTACCGTCAAAGCAGTCGAGGAAGTTTATGCTACTTGTGGTTCAAACATACATTTCAACAATTGTTCGTTACAATGATTGAATTTCCCATTTTTCATGATAACATTCATCAATTCCAACAAACCGCCGCCATTGGCAACTTTATTCAAAGGAATCCTCCTAATTTGCAAACAAATGAGACCACCCGGTTTTAATCAACCAAAATGTTCAAAACAAACCAGGAACCAAAGCCGATATCAAGGATAACAATTTCAATTCGGACTAAAATCGTGGAGGCCATTTCAACCAAAACGTTAAAACAATCAAAGGGAGCCTGTTTATAAAAACCCCACCATACCAACCACCAACAAATAACTTTGGTTAATCAAGCTTTACCTCCCGTTTCAAAAATTCAAGGTGGGGTCTTTTTAAAACGGATTTTGAAGTTACGCTAAGGTAAGAATTGCGAACAACGAATAATTACAAATGAAGTTCGTCATATTGGAAAGGAACCAAAATGATTTTCAAAGAAGTTACAATGATTCTCAAAAGAAGCAAGATGATTTTCAAAACATGATGCTAAGTTTTATGCAAAATTATCATACCAACCAAGCTTCAAGTTCGAGTTCTTTACCAAGCAACACCATTCCAAACCCTAGGAACGAAGCCAAGGCAATTACCACACGAAGTGGTGCCTCATATGATGGACCTCCGATTCCACCGCCGGTGGTGGAAAAGGAACCCGAGGTGACAAAGGATACGGAGCTACCTAGCACCGAAGACATCCAACCTCCTTTGGTCCAAGATCAAAACCAAGACAAAGAACCAATCAATGAGCCTCTCGTTACTCAAAAGACCAAGACTAGTTTGCCTTACCCTTCAAGACTTGCAAAAGAGAAACTCCGTGAAAAGGATGATATCCTAGCTTCCAAGTTTATGGAAATTTTCCGTAATCTTCACTTTGAGCTAAGTTTCGCGGACGCTCTCATTCATATGCCTAAGTTTGCTCCGATGTTCAAAAAGATGCTTAATAACAAAGATAAGTTAATCGAGTTAACCAAGACACATTTGAATGAAAATTGTAGTGCGGTTGTCCTCAAAAAGCTTCCAGAAAAGCTAGGTGACCCCGGTCGATTTCTTATCCCATGTGATTTTTCGGAGTTTGATAATTGCTTAGCCCTAGCCGATTTAGGTGCTAGCATTAATCTCATGCCTCTTTCCATTTGGAAAAAGCTTGGACTCCCGGGCCTAAATGATACTAAAATGGTGTTAGAATTAGCCGACCGAACAATTTCCAAACCAACCGGTGTAGCCGAGAATGTTTTTGTCAAGGTAGGAAAGTTCTACTTTCTGGCCGATTTTGTTGTTCTTGATTTCATAGCCGATCCTCGAGTACCGTTGGATACTCGGAGGGAGACCTTTTCTTTAGGAACAAACTCATGCTTTGATAGATGTGTATGAAGGGGAAATAACTCTTAGACACGATGATCAATCTTTAACCCTTAAATGTGGTGATACGCCTTCTATTTCGTACAACAACCTCGAATCTTTGAAGAAAGTTGATCTTATTGATGTCACGTGTGAAGAATACTCACAAGAAATCCTCCCCAAGGATTTTTCCGACGAAATTGAATATGGCAATCCTTCTCCCGGATCGATCTGATTGGTTTCAATTCGTCTCCGACTCTTATCATTTCGGGTGATAGTAGTGATTTTCTCCATTTGGGAAGAAGTGATACTTTTTATTGCTTAGCTAATGATCCAACTTCATCCGAAAGTTGATGAAGCTTATTATGACCAGAGGGGACATTCTACCTTCTCGAATCTCTTCTAAATAGTGCATCCTTCTCCGTCACTGAATCAAGGAAATTACTTACCAGAAATCATGAAAGGAGCTTTAAAGTTGTAAATCCGCCGAATCATCAAATCGTGGAACTCCTGAGGTTGCAAGTTAAGGAACTTACACCTATCTCGACTACGCTTTTTTAGCAGTAACAACAAGTTGCCTGTCATAATTGCCAAAGATTTGAGTGAGATGAGAAGACCACTTCATTAAAGGTTCTTATAATCCCGAATGCAGCCATTGCTTGGAAGCTCTCCGACATAAAGGGTATAAACCCAGAATTTTGTTCTCATAAGATTCTAATGGAGGAGGATTACGAACCCACCGGTCCAAATCAGAGAAGGGTTAATCAAAGGATCCATGATGGTCATTAAAAATAGGTGAAAAATTCTTGACGCTGGATTGATTTACCCAATCTTGGATAGTCCTTGGGTGAGCCCAGTACACTGTGTACCAAAGAAGAGGGGAATGACTTTAGTGACTAATGATGAAAACGAATTAGTGCCAACAAGACTTGTAACAAGATGGAGAGTATGCATAGATTTTCGTAAGTTGAACGAAGCTACAAGAAAAGACCATTTCCCTTTGCCATTCATGGATCAAATGCTTGAGAGAACTCACAGGGAAAAATGAATTTTATTGTTTCCTCGACGGTTTTCAGGGATTTCCAAATTCTAATTGATCCAAAAGACCAAGAAAAGACCACATTCACCTGGCCCATCCGGAACGGTTGCTTTACCGCCGCATGCCTTTTGGCTTATGCAAATGCAACCAGGCCACTGTTTCAGAGGGGTATGATGGCCATCTTCCATGACATGTGGAAAGGACAATGGAAGTGTTCATGGATGATTTCTCGGTTTTTGGAAATTCTTTTTCTACGTACCTCACCAATCTAGATAAAATGCTTAAACGGTGTGAAGACACTAAATTAGCTCTAAATTAGGAAAAAAGCCATTTCATGGTTAAAGAAGGTATTGTTTTTAGGACTAAGATCTCGAATAGAAGGAATTGTTAAGTCGACAAAGCCAAGATCGATTTGTGGATTTCTAGTACCCTCACCAACCACCGTCAAGGGTATTCGAAGTTTTTAGGGCAATGCTGTGTTTTTACCGTAGATTCATCAAATATTTTTCAAAGATTTCTCGACCCATGACCCACCTTCTTGAGAAGAAACCCCGATTTTTTTTAGAGAATGCAATTCAAGCTTTTCAGATTCTAAAAAAGAAATTAACCGAAAAGCCCTAATTATATTGCTCCAAATTTGGGGACCAACCTTTTGAAACTCATGGCATCGCAAGTGATTATGCAATAGGTGCGGTTCTAGGGCAAAGGATTGAGAAGCATTTTAGACCAATTCATTATGCGAGCAAAACGATGACCGAAGCAGAAACAAATTACACAACAACGGAAAAAGAGATGCTTGCAGTAGTATACGCTTTTGAGAAATTTCGATCATATCTTATCATGAATAAAAGTGTTGTTTACACGGACCATTCCGCTTTAAAATACCTCTTCAACAAGAAAGATGCCAAAGCAACGATTTTGCTTAGGTGGGTTTTACTTCTCAGAATTCGTTTTATTTTAAAGTGGATTGGATACGAAAGGAGCTGAAAACTAAAGCAAAGCCGATCACCTTTCACGTCCTTGAAAACACGTAATGAGAAAGTTTTGATCTCCATAGGAGATTAACGAAACCTTTCTTCTTGGAGCATTGACTACGGTGGCTTCTCATGAAATCAAAGTACTACGTGGTTTTGCCGATATAGTAAAATACTTGCGGGGAATTTTCTTTTCAAAGGAAAATGTTCAAGCTCATCAAAAGAGAATGTTTTTTCAAAGATGTAAAGCACTACTTTTGGGATGATCCTTATCTATTCGATTTTGTGCGGATCAATCATCCGAAGGGATGTTTTGGCCCAGAAGCTCTTGGAAATCCTCAAGCTTGTCATGAAGGATCCACCGGGGCCATCATAGTGCCACATCATCGCTCGGAAAGTATTTGATATGTTTCTTTTGCCTACCATTTATTCAAGATCGCCCATTCAATGATCAATTCATGTGATGCATGTCAAAGAAAAGCAAAAATTCCACATCGAGATGAGATGCCTCAATATGCGATCCAAAGTTTGTGAATTTTTGATGTAGGGGCATTGATTTTATGGGACCTTTTCCGTCGTCGAGAGGAACCAAATACATACTTGTAGCCGTCGATTATCTTTCCAAATGGGTTGAAGCCAAGGCGCTCCCCACCAACGATGCTAGAGTAGTTGTTAAAATTTTGTAATCGTTTCTCCAGATTCGATGCACGTGGAGGAGATATCATAAGCGATCGTGGGACCCATTTCTGTAACGACAAATTTGATAAAGTTATGTCAAAATATAGAGTCACACATCGTCTTTCTACCGCTTACCACCCTCAAACTAGTGGTCAAGTCGAGGTGACGAATCGTGGACTTAAAAGAATCTTAGAAAGGACAGGGAATATCTTAGTCTTATGACAGTGCTTTGTGAGATTTCAACTTCCCAGTCACAAGAAAATGTTCATGCTAATCAAAGTTCAGTTATCGAGTCTCTTCCCGTATCTCCTATCCCTGTTGAGGATAGTGAGCCCGCTCAAGAAGAGATCGATATTTTCCTTGTTCCAGATGATTTAATTCCACCAGGTGTTGAGAATGATAATTTCGAAGATGAAGATAATGAGTTACCTAACCTTGACCATCAAGATGATCCATCAAATCCTCGTCCTCTACCGGAACCACCGGATGTTGAGAATTGTCTTGAACCCGAAGCGGGTATTTTGATAACTAAAATGTTTAAGGGTGTTTCCAAACCGTATGATTTTATGGCTGATATTTTACCCACCCTTCCCACCCTTGTTTCCAATTTGACCTGCATTCTCTTTCTTTCTTCATTTCTCTCCTTCGGGAGTGAAGACACCATTTTTGACCCCTGCATCATCACCTTTCCATTTTCTTATCTAGATCTGGTGGCATTTTCAATGGCAGTTTCTTATGTTGCTCTCCCTAAGGACAACTAAATTCAGGGATCGAGTCGAGCTTGTGACTCGGTGAACAAAAACAAGCCGCTTTGTGGGAGTTCACCTCATGCCTATCCTTTTCTATTTTCTTTCTATTTTCTAAATGTGTTGTGATGTGTTGAGGCTTATACTCTTCCAGTTCTTTGTGTTTGTTGTTTGTTGTGATTTTTGTAGGATTGAACCAACAATTTCTGAAGACTCTCGTGTCCGATGTTGTGTCCCGTTTCACTCGAGCTTCCTATCCTTTGTTTGAAATTAGTTTGGGGAGATCCGATATCCTTTTATCATTATCGATTAACGTTTATCTTTGCATACTTAATAAACGGCTTAGATTTTCGTGGAGACCCGCCTTTAAACATTGAGGACAATGTTTCGTTTTAGTTTGGGGAGGGAATCTATTGATTTGATGTTACATGCTTATTTTTTTGTTCTTACGTACCCGTTTTTTTCCGCAAAAATAGCAAAAAATTTAAATTTTTAAGATCTTATTTATAGAAAAAAAATAAAAATATTAGTAGTTGAAAAGAAAAATAATAATAATAATAAGTGTTAAGACACGAATGTAGGTTTTCCGTTGGTAAGAATAAGAAGTAATTTTTGACCCGGTCGAATGTATTGAGTTCTAGCGTTTACCCTTAACAATTAATGATGATAGTTTGTGCTAGTCTCATGTAGACTTTAAACATGCTAGACTTGAATCATTAGTAAATG
>BQNB010198160.1:0-11156 GCA_026074375.1 Tanacetum coccineum | reverse complement strand
CATGTGATCTTGTAAGCTTCATCTATTCCAATAGGTTGGGCGAATGAATTCCACCAGGATAAAGCTTCTTCAGTTAGAGTACCAGTTGAAAATTTCACTTTGCAGTCCTCGGTACAGTTGCTATAGGAAAATACCGATTCAGTTTGTTTAAACCAGTGGATGAGGCCAATAGCGCCTTCCGTACCTTTGAAATTAAATGGTTGGTAGCTCATAAACTCTTTGTAGCTACATTTTCTTGCTACAAGAGTTTCACCTTGTCTGATGTTCCTATTGGTATTATCAATATTTGCCATGGTAGCAGCTTGTACTTCCAGAGCTGTGGAAACACTATCAGCAACTAGTTTCTTGATGGCGCCCTAAGTCATGGGTGGTGCTGCAGATGTTGATGTCCTTTTGGGAGCCATTCTATCAACATTTACAAGACAACACAAAATAAGAATCCACATAATGATATAGTCATATCACAAGTCGTTGTATAATAATCAAAATTTTCATACATTGTGATATTGAAATCATTTGACATAGATATTTATTTGATACTAGTCCTAACAAAGATGGACACTCTAAGATTTCCAAAGATAGACACTCTAACAAGCATCTGATTTATTAGGTTCCTCGAGGACTGGTTCACTTTCCAGTGGTCACGGTATAATCCATAACGAGTTATCTAACTCTTCAGAGATAGACTCATCAAAGGGATAGTTTGGTGGTGGTGTAGTTGACCTAACCGGTGATGAAGATCTAACTGATGAAGAAGGAGATAATGAAATGGGTGATCCAACAGGAGGCTCAATGTCTCTAGGTGGTGTAGGTGGGATCATATGTTCAATATCTTAAGGAAATGTAGTGGCATAGAGGACTTTCTTAGATGGAAAAAGTAGTTATAGTTTAGGTTTTAACTTTGTTCTTTATAACCGAGGCTCTTATTCCAATCTGTAACACCCCCTTATTTGACATATAGTAGCGGAAGCTAAATAGGGGTATTACTTCATGAATCAACAATGATAATCATAGAAAACGACTCAAAAGAGACGTTTTGGAAAATTTAGTTATCATTCAATATTATTTCAGAGTTTTACAAAAGGAGGTCTCAAAATACATATGAAAACATAGAGTTTGAATGATAACAAGTTTGGACGTCCTCAAGTCCAATGCCACTCCGTGCTATAGGTTGCTCAATTACCTGAGATAAACATGCTAAAAAGGTCAACACAAAGGTTGCGTGAAATTCATAGGTTTAAAATGTAATAGTTGAATACAAGTCAATGTAATAGTAATAATTGCAACGAATACAATTATCATGGTAAACAATATTATATTATTGAACTAAGCTCATGACACCGAAGCCTTAAGTAAATGTTATTCATAAATTGTTGCCCCAAGCGGGTGCTTTGCCAAACACCCAGAGTTCCTCAAATGAAATGCGTCCGCTGGCCATGAATGTACCAGAACCTGGATGGGGAAGTTCGGTCCTAATAGATCTATTCACGGCATTCGCGCTTACTTCGCAAAGTAATTAACAGTTCATGATAGTGGGGCCTTATGGCAATTGGAGGTACTTAGGCAATAATATATCAGGATAGCATACAGTTGAAAATACTTGTATTCATGTTTATAGCACGTATCTCCCCATGGAGTTTCGAAAACATATAAAGGTGGGACTATGAACTCACCTTAATAAGGTAGTTTATTGATGTGAAAAGTAATTCAAGTGGAAGTAAACAGCTTCGTCGCGCAACCTGGGGTAATATGTCAAGTCTTAGTTCGATTGTTTATAATTCAAACTTTATTTCGTAAATATTCATTTGGTTTATTAACTTGTGAAAACATCGTATCACTGTTCGGGCTATCATAATCCAGAGGTCATGTAGTAAACGTTTGAGGAGCTAGGACACTTTAAATCGTAAATCCAGCAATTCGTCAAAACGTCTACCTAAATGAAAGCCCTTCACATGAAATTCCCTAGTAACGTGATACGTTATAATTTAAATGATAAAAAATTTATCTTTTTAAGTTTCTTCAAAAGCTAGTAGATGATAAATTATGTTAAATATATAACATAATTATTTTATAATTGTTTCGATCGATAAATGAAATGATGAATGTGTCGGGCTTTAATAAAATCGAGTCTTATAATATTTAAATATATTTTTATAATTAATATAAAAATATTACATTTTATACCTTTGAGAATATAAAAATGACAATATATACCCTTGGTATATACATTTTATAATTTAAACCCCTTATTTTATATTTTAAAGATTTTAAACCTTTAACTTTGGAAATTGGCAAAACAGGCCCCTGTGGTTTAACTTTCGAGTATTTACAATATATGCCAAAATACCCCTTTGCATGGTTCGAATTGCATTTCTAGTCCATAATCCATAATCTTTGTATTTTTAATTTTGAAATCGATTTGCAGCTTATAGCTTATTGCTATAAGCTAAAATAAGTAAGTTTTACGAGCTTGTAGCTTATGAAAAGAGCTTATGAGTTTGAAAATCCAAAATAGGCACGTTTGGTTTAGAAATAATAACCCGATGGGCTAGGGCTTTTAGGATTAGTTTTAATGATTATAAAAGTGATAGAATAGCTTATAAAAATAGCTTATTACAACAGCTTATGGCTTATAGCTTATTAGGTTCATGAAAAGAGCTTTTAGGGTTTTAAGGGCGCGTTTGGTTTAGGAAAACCAAGCGTGTTGCTTAGGGTTTTAAGAGCTTAAACATATAGCTCAATCCAAGCTTACACATGATCTAAAACACATTAGGAGCTTATTGAACAAGTTATAGGACTTACTAGGGCTTAAATGGATCGAAAATGGCTTGATATGGGTCGAAAATGATAAAATGTAACCCGAAAGCTTGGAGATGAATCAAGAACTCTTCTTTTCTTATCCCTTGGTTCCAAAATAGCTTAAAGACCTTTTCCTTCCTTTCCTTAGCTTGGCTAGAACATGATTTTGAGGTAGGGTTTAGTTTAAATGGTGAATTTTGAAAGTATGCATGTATGCGTGTATATATAGGCTAGAAACTTGGAGTGGTGGCCAAGTTGAGAAGAGTGGTGGCCAAGGTTAGCTACTAGTGACTATTAGAAGCTAGGAGGATAGCTTAGCAAGGTGTTAGAAGGTGGGAGGGTTCGAATCACCAAGGTGGTGACAAGTAGGTGGTGAGGTGGCGGCATGGTGGTGAAAGGAGGTGACAAGGTGCTTTACTTGGGGTGCAAGGTGGTGACAAGGTGGTAGGCAAGGTGGTGCATCATGGTGGAGTATGCTTGCTAGGTTTTGGCTTGGTTTAAACTTGGTTCGAAACTAGTTTAGAGGTATCAGGTTGTTTAGGGTTTTCGGGTTAGGTTTTTAGGGTTTTTGTTGATCCTTTTTTAATAGATCTTACTTAGCTTGTTAAAGCTTAGTTGTGTTGGATAACTCCAAGACAACTATAGTAGAAACTAAAATTGTCAATACTATAAACTATGCGGAATCTAGCTTGTAATACTAAGAAGAACAATAAAACAGTAAAACAAGATCTTGCTAAACTTTCAATATATTAAACACAATCAAAGTTACAGAATAACCTTGATTGATAACTAATACACATGCTTAATAGCTGTACATTTGTATTGTATGGAAACATTACATGTAATCGGGGTTTTAACATAAGCGTTAACGTATGAAATCTGTTTTATAATAAACGTTATGAAAGGTACGTTAAATAGATAACGTATGGTAAAAATGGATTTTAGAACGTATTGCTTGACATATTATAACGTTTACTTGCTATAAACGTTGATGAAATTAGCATTGGTAGGTTGAGTTAGCACGTTTACTTTTGTAATGTAAGTTATGTTACATTATGGAAGGAATAAAGCATAAATCTGTCCATAAAAATGGTTGCATCTAATTTAATAGATGGAAATTACACTAAGGAAAAATGCATCTAATTTAATAGATGGATAATTACATAGAGGAAAATTGTGGGTGTATAGTCTCCTAACCTTAAAGAAATCATCGTCCTATAGATTTAGTTGGATCTAAGTAAATGTTTTGGAAATAGAAATGGATACTTGCAAACAAATTTGATCTTCGCTTTCCCACGTAAATTCTGGTCCTCTTTTAGAGTTCCATCTTACTTTGACTATAGGGATACGACTTTGTCTTAGTTGCTTGACTTCTCGATCCATAATCTCTACTGGTTCTTCCACAAAGTTGAGTTTGTCATCGAGCCGAAGCTCTTTCATTGGAATTGATGAGATAGATTTGTCATGATAGGCATTTCCTTTAATAGAACGTGGAAGGTATTAATGGACATTACTGAGTTCTCTCAGAAGCTCAAGTGTATATGCCATTGGGCCGACCCTTTTAAGGGTCTTATATGGTCCAATGTACCAGGGGTTAAGCTTTCCTCGTTTTCCAAATCGGATGACACCTTTCCGAGGTGACACTTTTAACATAACACGATCTCCAACTTAGAATTCCAAAGGCTTGCGCCTTACATTGGCGTAACTCCTTTGCCGGTCTCTTGCAGCTTGCAAGTGTTGTCGGATTTGAACTATCTTTTCGGTGGTTTCATGGATTATCTCTAGTCCTGTGAGTTGAACATCTCCACTTCGGTCCCACAATTAGGTGATCGGACAGTTTTTTTTTTTTTGGGGGGGGGGTTTTTTTTTTTTTTTTTTTTTTTTATTTTTTTTTTTTTCTTTTTGACCAAGAGTGCCTCGAATGGTGCTGCCTTAATACTGGCATGGTAACTGTTATTGTAGGAAAATTCTACCAATGGTAAGTGTCTCTCCTATCCTTTTCCAAAATCTATAACACAGGCTCGAAGCATGTCTTTGAGTGTTTGGATGGTTTCTTTTTACTTTGTCCATACAGTCTCGGGATGAATGCCGATCTCATGTCTAATGAAAACCCAAAAGAACTCTAGCATTACTAGCTAATCAAATCTGGATGTGAAATGAACCTGTCACGGTCCTGATATGATGATTTCTACGAGCACCATGTCCGTATAAACAATCTCCTTTTATATACAACTTGTAAGGTTTTTCCATACTATCTTCTCTCTGGTAGGGATGAATGTGCTGATTTGGTAAGGCGGTCTACAATGATCTAAATTGTGTCATGTCCACTTGATGTTTTGGGTAGTTTTGTAACGAAGCCCGTCGTTATTCTTTCCCATTTCTATATAGGAATATTTGGTTGTATTAGTAAGCCGGATGGCTTCTGACATTCTGCTTTAACTCTATAGCATGTTAAACACTTGCCAACATACTCAGCGATGATTGCCTTTATGTTAGGCCACAAATAGAGTTTTTTTAGATCCTGATACATCTTGTCAGAACCTGGGTGGATGGAATATTTCGATATATGGGATTCATGCATGATTAAGTCCCTCAAATTACCAAAGAGTGGTAACCAACTTCTACTCTTGATACATCGGGTTCCATCAGGACGTACTTCAAATGCTTTGTCCATTCCTCGTAGGTTCTCAGCTTTGATGTTCTCTTCTTTGATCGCCTCAGTTTAGGCTTCGAGGATTTGTGATGGTAATTTTGGGTGAAGGGTCATGACTAATGCTCTAACTCAGAGTGGTTTGATTTGTTCCTTCCGGCTTAAGGCATCTGCTACAACATTTGCCTTCCCAGGATGGTAGCGAATCTCACAATCATAATCTGTGAGAAATTCTAACCAACGGCTTTGTCTTTCAACTCTTTCTGATCAAGGATATGTTGAAGACTTTTATGATCAGTGAACACAGTACACTTTGTGCCATACAGATAGTGTCTCCAAATTTTAAGAGCGAACACAACAGCTCCTAATTCAAGGTCGTGTGTGGTATAGTTCTTTTCCTGAGGCTTGAGTTGTCGAGATGCATATGCAATAACTTTCTCTCTTTACATTAACACTGCTCCCAGACCTTGATGTGATGCATCACAGTAAACGAAAAAATCGTTGTTTCCTTCTGGTAATGCTAAGATTGGAGCTTCACATAATTTTTGTTTTAGCAGTTGGACTTTGATAAATCTCTGATAGTAGCTGGCGAGTCCTAAGAATTGGCAGGGTCAACGTGAATTCCTTGACTGTCAATCACGTGCCCGAGAAATTGCACGATGCTGATCCAGAAATCACATTTGGAGAACTTGGCATACAATTTCTCCTTTTTAAGTAATTCCAAGATTATTCTTAGGTGATTTGTATGTTCTTCTTTGTTATGGGAGTAGATAAGAATATCATCAATGAATACTTTTACAAATTTATCCAAGTATGGTTTACACACACGGTTCATGAGATCCATGAATACAGCAGGTGCGTTAGTTAAACTAAATGGCATCACTTGGAATTCGCAGTGTTCGTACCGCGTTCTGAAAGCAGTCTTGGTAATATCTTCATCCATGACTCTCAGTTGGTGATAGCCTGATCTCAAGTCAATTTCTGAGTAAACACTCGAACCTTGAAGTTGGTGGAATAAATCATCGATCCTGGGTAATGGGTAACGATTCTTTACAGTGAGTTTATTCAGCTCCCGGTAATCGATACACATTCTGAAATATCCTTCTTTCTTTTTAACAAATAAGACAGGAGCTCCCCAAGGCGAAGTACTTGGTCGGATAGAACCTTGGTCTGCTAACTCATGTAGTTGGTCAGATAGTTCCTGCATTTCTAAAGAAACTAATCTGTAGGGTTCTTGGGCTACTGGTGCTGCTCCTGGAATTAAATCGATTTGGAATTCTACTTGGTGAATTGGAGGAAGGCCGGGTAGATTTTAAGGAAAGACTTTCGGAAATTCTCTGACTACCGGTATATCTTCTAGTCATTTTTTATCTGACTTTTTCTCCATTACATGGTCTATGAAAACTTGATATCCCCTCGATATATATCTTTCAGTTTTAATACAGGATATGAGGCTTAGTCGGGTTTTACTTCGATCACCTCGTATGATCAAAGTTTCGCAGTCGATTGAAACGTGGACAACTTTCTCGTCACAAATAATTCTAGCATGATACTTGGTTAACCAATCCATACCAATGACGACGTCGAAACTACCGAGTTTAATCGGCATAAGGTCGATTTCGAAAGGTTGGTTTAGCAAAATCAGAGTGCAACCTTGGATAACGGTATTAGTGCCTACTAGGTTTCCATCAGCCATTTCAATGTCGTAGGTAGTATCTAGTGTAATTAGTGGGATATTAAGCATAGAAGCAAGAGATATGGATACAAAACTTTTATCGTCTCCTGAATCAAATAATACTCTAGCTAGATGTTGGTTTAAAAGGAACATACCCGTGACTACGTTCGGGTCTTGATGAACGTTCTTGTCCCTCAGCAAGTATGCTCTTCCATGGGCACTGTTGTTTGCCTTTGGGCACTGGTTTCTGTAATGCCCTTTCTCTCCATAGGCATGACAAGTTACGGATACTGGTTGTAAGTTGCTTCTAGTGGTTGGCCCTTTGTTTCTGCAGTTCCTGGTCAAATGACCCACCTTGTTGCAAGTTTGACACTTGACTGTGCAAGGTCCTGTGTGATGCAGGTTGCATTTCTTATACAAAGGAAGGTTTCCAGCATACCTATTGTTTTCAGTTGGGGTGACAGCATAAGCCCTGACGGTTTCTTGCCTTCTATTCTGTTGTTGTTGGTGATCATTTTGCGGTTGCTATTGTTGTTACGTTTATTCTGGTAGTTGTTGTTGGTGAAGGTTCTTCTATCATCAAACTTTCATTTGTGATCATTGGTTCCATGCACAGAATTATGCTTTATTACCTAATCCATTAACCTTTGGGTTATGGTAATAGCTTCCTCCAAAGTTTGAGGCTTTGAAGCAATAACGTTTCCTTCAATACTTCTGGGTAATCCCCCAATGAAGACTTCCATGAGTTTCTGAGAATTCGGTACTATAGTTGGGCATAAAACTGCCAATTCCTGGAATCTTCTAACGTATGTCTTGAGATCATTTCCTTTTATAGTCAGATTGTAAAATTCATCTTCCATTTTCTTAACCTTAGTTCGGGGACAATACCTCTTTATTAAGAGCTTTTTAAATTCAGACCATGTGGTCTTGTAGGCTTCCTCTATTCCAATAGGCTGGGCGAATGAATTCCACCAGGATAAAGCTTCTTCAGTTAGAGTACCAGTAGGAAATTTCACTTTGCAGTCCTCGTTACAGTTGCTACGGGAAAATACCGATTCAGTTCGTTTAAACCAGCGGATGAGACCAACAGCGCCTTCCGTACCTTTGAAATTGAAAGGTTGGCAGCTTATAAACTCTTTGTAGCTACATTTTCTTGCTATAGGAGTTTCTCTTAGTCTGGTGTTCCTATTGGTATTGTCAGCATTTTCCATGGTAGCAGCTTATGCTTCCAGAGCTACGGAAACACTATCAGCAACTAGTTTCTTGATGGCGGCCTGAGTCATGGGTGGTGCTGCAGATGTTGATGTCCTCTTGGGAGCCATTCTATCAACATTTACAAACCAACACAAAATAAGAATCCATACAATGATATAGTCATATCACAAGTCTTTTTATAATGATCAACATTTTCATACATTGTGATATTGAAATCATTTGACATAGATATTTATTTGATACAAGTCCTAACAAAGAAATACACATTCTTTGATATTACATTGCAGAATATAACGGAAAATTTTGGAATCTAAGATTTCCAAAGATGGACACTCTAACAAGCATCTGGCTCATTAGGTTTCCCCTGAACTGGTAGATTGATAAAGCCCCCCCCCCCCCCCCCCCCCCCACCCACCCCCCCCCCCCCTCCTTTTTTAGTGGTCTTGTATGATCCATAATGAGTTTGTAACTCTGCAAAAGATAACACCTCAAAGGTGTATCTGGTGCTGGGTGTAAGGTGGAATCATATACCAATGTCTTAATTATTAATCAAATCCATGAACTTAGGCACAAAGGTTCCAAGAAAATCTGATGGTAAGAGAACCCATAGTAATCTCTATACATAAAGATAATGATACATCAATACCTTAAACTTTTGTATAGGATAACAACCACGACATACATAAATCTGTATCATGAAACAGCGAAGTATAATGGAATCACAACTTCATTATGTCATAAACAACTTGTCTACATATTTTACATAACCAAAATTTGACAAGTGTCGTTATTTATGCCACACATCCCGTGGTTGGATTCTAAACAAAAGCTGTAAATGACAAGGATCTAGTCTAGTAGTCTGGTGGTCCTCCCTTGTGGTTCTTGAGTTCATGGATCGTGTCCAGAAGACTCTTCATATCTGATCGGTGGCGAACCTGGATATCCTCGATGATCATTTCCAGAGTAGAAATTCTGACGCGAGCAAGAAAAATCTCGTCGTCATGCCTTATTTGCTCTCTCGGAAATCCAGAAATCTGGGTACGGGCTTCTTGAAGTTCGGTTTCTAGTTAGTCAAAATCTCGTTGTATGATTACTCGACCATTACCAAGACCTTCTATCTTATCTTCTATGTGCTCAATGCGCTCAAGATGGAGCTCATCTAAGTGATTCAAAATAGTCTCGATCTGTTCCTTATGGCGCTCCAGATGCGTCTTATGAGAACTCTCTCCAATCGCAAATACATGAGGTAGGGCAGAAAAATCAGTAAAGGAGGATGATAGGAAACTGGCTCGTTTCTGAGGTGGCAAAATCTCTTCGGGAAGAAAGAAATCTCGGGGATCAAATAGTGGTGATGGTGATAACACTAGAGATGGAGGCAAAACAGGCGATGGAGCAATAGGAGCTCGTGGTAGTGGAATAGGTGATTTATTACTAGTAGCATTATATGCTTGCATGACCTTCATATATGGATCATCGTGGAAAGGTGAGATGGCTAGTGAGGCCAAGAGATCCTTAGATAGATCCTCTGAAGGGTCAGAAGAAGTGTTTCCCGGTGAGGCTGGGGAATAGTCCGGTGAAGCCGGGGTATAGTCAGGAGTATTTGTAGAGGAAAAAGCATCCTCAACATTGGAATCAGATGGGACGATAATAGGGTAGATATAGTCAGGAGTAGACATAATTCTGTAACAACCCAGTGTAAAATAACATAAGTTATTTATATAATAGTTATGTATCTTTACATACTATTCAGGAAATGTAGTGGCACGGAGGACTTTCTTGGATGGAAAAAGTAGTTATAGTTTAGGTTTTAACCTTGTTCTCTATAACCGAGGCTCTTGATACCAATCTGTAACACCCCCTTATTTGACATATAGCAGCGGAAGCTAAATTGGGGTATTACTTCATGAATCAACAGTCATAATCATAGAAAACGACTCAAAAGAGACGTTTTGGAAAATTTAGTTATCATTCAATAATATATCAGAGTTTTACAAAAAAGGTCCCAAAGTACATTGAAAACATAAAGTTTGAATGATAACAAGTTTGGACGTCCTCAAGCCCAATGCCACTCCGTTCCATAGTTTGCTCAATTACCTGAGATAAACATGCTAAAAGAGTCAACACAACGGTTGAGTGAAATTCATAGATTTGTAAACAAGATGGTTGAATACAAGTTATCATAAGTGGTAATTATTGCTTGCATTTACAATTACCATGGAAAACAGTATTACTGCCCTAAGCTCATGCAACCAAACATTAACATGGAAATCACTTCAGTGACATTAGTGAGGAACAAATGTCCTCATGGAAAGGTAACTTGCCAAAGTTACCCATTGTTCTCAAATATAGTGCGTTTGGTTACCCCATGTACGGGTACACCAACGGGAGTCGTCACCCCTAATAGAACTATCCACAATATTTACGTTCACTCGCAAGTAATGGTTCATGATTAAGAAATATTGGCAGTGAAGGCAAACTTAGGCAATAATATATCAGGATAGAATACAGTTAGAAAAATACTTGTATTCATAGTTTATAGCATGTATCCCCCTCGCAGGTTTATAAAACATTTAAAAGATTAAAATGCGAGGCTATGAACTCACCTTGATAAGGTAGTTGATTGATTTGAAATTTAATTCAAATGGAAATAAACAGCCTCGTCACGCAACCTGGGGTAATATGTCATGTCTCAGTTTGATTGTTGATATTCCAAACTATATTTCATAAAGTTTAATGTAAATATTCATTTGGTTTATTAACTTGTGAAAATATCGTATCACTGTTCGGGCTATCATAATTCAGAGGTCATGTAGTAAA
>BQNB010198154.1:0-11157 GCA_026074375.1 Tanacetum coccineum | reverse complement strand
TGACGACTTTCGATGAAAGTTAGAAGCTCCCTACCCTATATCGTTCTTCATCCTAACCGCTGGTTAAACACGAACAGGTGGTGAAAGATTATTGAATGATTAACCGTAAGCCTTCTTAACCCAATTTAGCTTTTGACTTGTTCTTCCTTAGCTTTAGCAGTGGAGATGTGTATCCTTGCCAAGCCTATGATACGAAGCTAATCACGGCTGAGCAATTGAGCGTACTACTTAAATGTTGCACCCTAGATTAGTTGAGTGATCTGAGTGTTTTCATTTCTATATTTCTTGAGGAGCTTGGTTATGTACAGGTGATTAGGACAAAATGATGCTTAAATGGAAAATCTTCAACTTCGGTTAAGGACACATTTTCATAAACCGAAACTTTTTCTAAAGTCTACTTGAGGACAAGTAGGATTCAAGTGGAGGGATATTTTATGACATCAAATAACGTCACTTTATTATATCATTCATCCCATCTATTTTGCCCACTTTTATATAATTATTGCATTATTTGGTACTTAATTGCTTTAAAATTGATAAATTCAGTAATTCAGGAGTGTTTTGTGAAGACGAGCTAAAAGGCGCATAATTTAGAGCTAAAACGAAGACATTTAAAGATTGCTGAATTTTCACCAATACGCCGTATCGACCTTGCTGGATACGGCGTATTGAGTATTTTTCAGCAACTATAAATAGAAGACTCAAAAACAAGTTTTTAGTGTGCAATATCATATTCTTTATACCATACTCACTAAAATATGAATTTTAGAAGAGAACAGCCACCAAGGTCAAGCATTGATCATGAATCCATAAAAGACATCGTGTAATTTTTACTCTCTTAATCGTTCGATTTTTGAATTGTTTGATTACGGTTGTATAATTACAATGGTTGTGGTCTAATACCCTCAGGTATTAGCCATCTTAATGAAAGTTCAATGTTTGGTTTGTTTAAAAAATCGATTTCTTAATTTATCGTTGATTGTTTATTTATGTTTATCACCTCATACTTGTTTATGTGTTTGAATATGCGACCTATCATTCAAGTGGGTCTAGTGATACGGACCAAGTAATCTAGATACCGGGATAGCTCTCCATATCGTGTTTCATATGTCTGGACCAATAGGATCACAAATAACGTTCTGTCTTTGTCTTTTAATTATGAGCTTAGTTAGACAGGTAGGTGACCCGTTTATGTTTCAGCAATCATGCTCTTAATTTAGTGATAAAGATTGGAATAGTGGACTACCAGTATATAAAACACCATTAAACAATAAGTGGGTAAAGTCCCGTCGGGCTAGGGTTTTAACAGGATCACCACTGCTTTAATTCTCTAAGATAGATTATAATTAAACTAAAGGATGCTTTATGCGGATGCGTTTAATTGTGACAGGATTAATCGTGTCTAGGTCTTAGGATGATGTCCCGCCTAAGTCTTAAGAATGATATACCGCTTCGAGATAAGTAAATCATTGTACTAAAACAAACAAACCAGCATTCAACCAGATTTAATATGGCTGATACAATTTTCTATCATTTGGCTTGTATCGCTTTTCTATCTTCTAATCTTCTTCTTTTGTGTTTATTGGGTATTGAATTGGTATTTGTTTCCACCAAACCTGTACCAGTCTCTCAGGCTGAAAACGCCCATATCTTTAGACAACATACATAGCATAGGTTTCACCAGTAAATAAACTAATTAAAATACTAATAAAATATAGGATTAATCTTCCATTCTTAGTATTCAACACCCTACTTACCGCGAAACTCCATCTTGACCGGGTACTCTGCCCGTTAAAAGTGTTATTTTAGGTGTGTCGGCTAAATATAAGTTTAAAACTTGATAATTAAATAATTGACCCTACACGACAACACATCACTCGTTTTTGAATTCGGTTCCATTATCAGTTCGAATGGTCAGAATCTGAGCTTTTAAATTCCGTTGCACTTGATTAACGAAGTCAATAATCATATCTGGAGCCTCATATTTGGTGCGAAGAAAATATACCCAGGTGTACCAAGAATAGTCATCAATGATCACTAGAATATATTTCTTGCCAATGATACTAGCAACCCGCATTGGTCCACACAAATCCATGTGATGTAATTCGAGTTTGGATTCAGTGCTTGGAACCAACTTGGGTGGAAGTGAAGCTTTCTTGCTTTTACCTTGTTTATAAGCTGAACATAAGTGATATTTGGTGTACTTAAATTTTGGTAGCCCATCAACTAGATCGTTTGACGTGAGTTGGTTAATGGTTTAATGATGTTCTACAAGTGTTAGTCATGGAATGTGTCCTAATGAGACTTATTTGATGATCTCTTGGCTCTAGACTCGATTAGTGCATTTTTGGTTTTTGTATCAGGAGGCTGGAGAAGACTGCCCACCTATTCAATATTAACTAACTCGGAGTGAGAAAGTCAATAGAAGTCGTGTGTATCTCCGTGACAAATGAGACAAGTTTCTTTTGAGAGAAACTCGAATGGCTGGGAAGGGTTGTGCATTGCATCACTGGGTCCATGATGTCGTCTTCAATGTCAGCAATCAACATTGTGATTCTGACAGCATATGTATTGACCCGGTTTCTGCCTTAAGTTGTGTGGAGGGCTACTTTCTTTAGACCCTTTATCCATACATTTCTTTTTAATTCTTTAACCCCTTCATTGCTTATCCAGTCGTATTATTAACACCACTGTTGTGATTGTTCCTTTGTTAGCTCAGTCTTAGTCGGCAATTTATTCCCTTATACACATTCATCTCCAATATTCTCAAGGACTGCCATTATCTAAACTATGAAGTGTCATTGGGTAGATCTCCGGGTTCTGGTTGGATCATAGGACAAATACCTAACTTTACCACCTTATGTCTTCAGAATCGTCGTGAAATAAGATGTTGTAGGGTATGAGATCGAACATGAAACCGTTTTTTGAATAGCACTTTGAGTCGATAAGATCACTTATTATTTTCAAGATCACATTTTAAATACATTTCTCCCCTTATTTTAAATACTAATTCACTTAGTGTTTGAATACATTTGTGATTAAAATTTGTCTTGACAATTACCATGGGGAAAACTTTTATATAGCATTGAATACATGGAACATAAAACTTGCTCTCCCTCAATTTTACATATGTTTGACTCAAAAAATAATGATCACCATGTTGTAATATAAATATAAATTGAGAATGAACACTTAGTCTTCTTATAATTATCATTCTATTGAAGTGTAGTATTATCTTGTGTTATTAGAGACTTTTTGGGAAATGGTTTGATACTTTAAGATTTAATGGTTCGTGAGATGATGTATCCAAATAATTAAATGATGTTTTTCACCCCCCCCCCCCCCTTGAATGTGGAGTGTTGAACATACCAATTTTGAAAGTTTATAAAATTGTCAGTGAGATTTTCCTTGAAAAAATTGTGTTCAAACATTTTTGGAAATACATCATGTTAGAAGACTTCTCTTCCAACTCTAACGGGTAAGCGCACTTATGCTTAACACTATCCTTTTTTTGGAGCTCCAAAACTTTGAAATGTCTTGTAAAAAAAGATCAAGAACGTGAAAAAGTTGAATTTCACGTTGTTAGGATTAGTTATCTTTGAACAGTTACAGTAACTGTTATTTATAAAATTACTTTTTATAAACTTAATTATCGATATCTTGTAAAATCATAACTCCTTCGTTTTAATTCCGTTTTTAGTGTACTTTATATTCACGGTTTTCTTTTGAGATGGTCTATCATAATAAAATATTTACATAATTTATAAAATTTTGTACAGTCATAGTTTTTATAAAATAACATTTATAAAAACATTTTTTATATATTTAATTATCGTAATCTGGAAAAATTCATAACTCCTTCGTTATAGCTCTGTTTTTTGAGTTCCTTATATGCACGGAATCCTCATAAAATGTACTATTTGAATAAATTGTTTATAAACTGTCTAACAATGCGTGTTAAAACAGTTTATACAAACTGTTTGTGTGTGTATGTGTGTGTGTGTGTGTATTTATCAAAATCTCATAAAATTCATATCTCTCCTTCGTTTTTGCTCCGTTTTTCGAGTTCTTTATATGCACGGAATCCTCATAAAATGTAATATTTGAATCCCAGGTCTATATATTTAATAAAAATTTGAATCCTTACAAAATGTATAAACTGTTTGTGTGTGTGTGTGTGTGTGTGTATAATTTGATTTTATTAATTCTAACATGATATGAATATTACAAGTCCTCTAATTTGTTCAATACACCATCTTGTGTATAATTAAAGTCCTTTACATTATAGTCCTCCAATTAGTCTTTCATTTCATAGGTAAATATCAAGAACATAAAAGAAATAAACCATGATTTCATGTAAACTAATTATAACAAGAAATAAAGTACAAGTAGTTTTATAATTTATCCAATACTTGTAATATGTCAAGTTAAGTTTTTTTTCATGGATCTACAATGCTTGTAACATCCTTTTACCATATGAACATATATTTACTTGATTGTGTATAACTTGATTTTATTTTATAAACTTTATAACATAAATAACTAGTGGTGATTTAACAATATAACAAATATATATGTGATATGTGAGAAATCACATATCTTTATTATACCAAAAATGGCCTTTAAATGATCAAAATGTGCAAAAATATGCTTGTATCTGTGTATTTTGTTGTTTGTGAATATGTAAGTACGGATAATGCAAAAATCAAAAGAAAACGGTCAAAACCGGACAAACACGGACACGGGAACGGATAGAGTGCACAAGAGCCGGAAGTTTCTAGCAAAAGGTCATCAAAAGTCAACCCTTGGTCAACAATGGTCAACCCACAAAATACCAAAACTTTCAAAATTCCCAAAAGAACCCTATTGTTAAATTAAATTCACAAATAGTCCCTAAACCCTAACACTGTTATCTCCTTTTTATTAAAGAGATAACGGTCGTTATCCCTTTATAATAAAAACATTTCACCAAGCCCGTATAACCGGCCCAATCCCTTTTATAAACCTGAGCCTTGGTAAAATGGAAAAGAAAAGTATCCATATTATTAGAGAGAACAAAATAAGAGATGGGAAGTTGTGTGTGTTGTTGAGAGAAAACACACACACACACTTTTACAAAAGTGAGCTTCACCCCTCTATGGAAGTATGGAGGGGGTATTTATAGTCCTAGTGACACACAACTATCGTAGCTTGTCATTATTAGTCCCTATGTGTCACGCTATAAATTAAACCTAATGTAATTCCGTTGTTTGTCACCATATTTTATGTCTAAACAATCTTCCCATTATGTGGACATATTGGAATTACTTACATTGTCCTAACAAGTTACAAATACAAATTAAATTTAAAGTCTTCCAAAGCGCTTCAAACTGAAGTTGTATTAGTGAGTTATCTTAGTACTTGAAACTTGTATTCCAGCTTGGATTTTCATTGTATTTACTTGTTCTGGAACCATTGTAGTATGCATGAGTTGGATTAACTTCCCCCCAATTCATGCAGCATGTCTTGAAAAGCTTTCTTTATAGACTCCTTTTTGGCGAAGTTTCTGAATCAGCTTCCCCCCAAACCAACATCCCTAATCTTAAGAGTATTCTGAAACATTGTTGTAGCTTGAACAACTTCTATTGTTCATCATAAGTGCATAGCGGAATTTTGTAGCAAGTCAAACACACCTAACGACCACTGCTTCTTGTCATCAGGGCTTGTGTGTATATTCGTTCTGGGGGTGCATGCATAAGAATCAGCAACAATTTTCTCAAGTATGCAGAAATTACTAATAAACCATTACTAAGTAAAGTAGTCTACAAATACGTCCCACTAGAAGTTGTCACGGCTTATCATCAAAGTCAATAAAGTCCCGGATGTACACATTTTCTCCATGATGGTTTGCGAAACTTAGGAAGCATCATTGTTGTGTACGCACCATACAACTCGAGAAGTTCTTGTCTTAAGAACCAAATCTTTGATCCCAAACGACAATTTACCCTCTTATTTCTTTAGAAACCGTTAGAGGAGTTGAAGCAAGAATCAAGAACACTTGGTATAATCAAGGTCTTATAAATGAATGTCAGCGAAAGTCTTTGAAGATTTTGCTTAGACTTGTGAAGTTCTTTGTCTTGGAATAAAACACAATTAGATACCCGTGAGGAAGTGCTGATTTACATTCTTACAACCTTTAAAACTCTCTGGCTAACTTACCAACCTTGTTTCTGTAGGCTCATTGTCGTGATCAATGGTGAAAGTAAACCCGATTATCAAACTTGAAACTGAAAGTAAAATCCCTCAAAAATTTGTGACTTAATCTTGCACTGTTGGTTGATTGAAGAACAGTGTTGAATAAAATCTTAAGTACGTTATACCCAACATCAAAAGTATAAGAAAGTACAACTCCTCTTGGAAATTTCCGCATCGACATCTGCTGGGTATTTGACATGAGTATTCAAAGTAACTTTTAAAGTGATAGTTTCCAGGTCTTCATCCAAACACCTTGACTTCTGGGGTAAACTAGATAATACAAGTCTAATCTAATGTATACGTTCAAGCTAGTCATTCAATCGATGAAAATAGTAGAAGAATAGTCTCGAGATGAAATAAGGAGACCGCCTCTGTGACATTCAACTTTAATCGCAATTAAGGGATACCGCAATTAAACTACGTGATCACATATTTTGTCATCGAATCCAAATTTCTAGATTTTGTCATTTAAGTGATTCTTTTTAGATAGTTTTTGGGATTTTAGGGTTGTTGTTTGTAGTTGTGCTGTTGTTATGGTCTGATTGTGTCTTATGAGTCTCGGTTCTTGATTGTGGTGTTTGTTTGTTGTTCTTGTTTTGATTATAATATTCCCAAATTCGGTTAAATACCACCTGATGCGCGGATCGACCTTAGTCAAAACGCAATGACTTTAGTCAAAACGCAACTATCTTTGATCAAAATGCAGTCACTTTTCTTAAGCAAAACGCAGTCACTTTTCTTGATCAAAATGCAACGTCTTCTATCAAAACGCAATGTATAAAATTTTTGGGCAGAGTAACGTTTAGTCAAAACGCAATGATGGTCTTCAAAACGGCCAAACCTGTGGAGGACAAAAACGGCAACATACAAAAATATCATATTCGCAGTGACTTTGAAGATTCAAAACGCAACGACTTGAGATCAAAACACAGCGACTTGAATCAAAACGCAATGACTTGAGAGCAAAACGCAACGACTTGAATCAAAACGCAATGGCCTTATGCAAAACGCAATGAGTTTTAAGCCAAAACGCAATGTATTCCAATCAAAACGCAACCAGTAAAATGTCACTTTCAAGTACAGTACTTGTTTGTCTTTATTCTCAAAACGCAACCAAGAATTTTGTCAAAACGCAATGACGAAAAAAACTTTAAACTAGCTCGATTTCACCCATTTATCCACTAACTAAGCTATAGAACCTTAATAAGTGATACAAGGGATTGTTCTAAACACAAAAGTACACAACTTTAGTCATTTTAGCCACGAAATGAAGATCAAACTTTGTTTTTCTTTGCTTTTTATTTCGAACCAAAACAACAAAAACTAATACACGAATTTTGATTTTTAAACCACAAATCAAACACTAAACACCCGAGGCTCTTGATATCAATTGTTAACATTAGATTCACCCTTATAACACAAGATCCGGAGGCTTGGTAAAATGGAAAAGAAAAGTATCCATATTATTAGAGTGAAAAAGATAAGAGATGTGGAAGTTGTGTGTGTAGTTGAGAGAAAACACACAACACATAATTGTACAAAGTGAGCTTCACCCTCCATGGAAGTATGGAGGGGGGTTATTTGATGAAATTCACAAATAGTCCCTAAACCCTAACACCGTTATCTCCTTTTTATTAAAGAGATAACGGTCGTTATCCCTTTATAATAAAACCATTTCACCAAGCCCGTATAACCGGCCCAATCCCTTTTATAAACCCGAGCCCAAGTCAACATCCCCACCCGGGTCAAACTACGTTATAAAAAGTAAAGAAAAGGCGCGGGAAATTTCATTTTTACTGTTCATCATCCTCCCCAAGCTTACCCTGTGTAAAAATCAAAGGGTAAATCTCAATTAATGGCATGGCTTTGAGATTCCAAGTACTATGTGCCATCTCAGCAAAGAAAACGTCATCTCTAGCTTTTGATTGGCCAAGACTCCTCAAAGGAATGACACGCGGGCTTACAAGAAACACACAAGGAATGAAAAATTACACTAAATCCTTTGTTAAAGAAGTACAAAGCCTCTGACACACGGATTGCCACGCTGGCAATCCGTGTGCACACTTATTGATCAAACGGCCTAGAATGAGGATCCAATGATTGCAAGAAATGGACGCATGAGATTAAAAGATCAAGAGGAGCGTTTGAGACCTGGAAGCTTCTTCTCAAGCCTATAAATAAAGGGGCACCCTCACTCACAAAGATATGGAGGAGTAGGATTAGATTTAGGGTAGGAGTAGCTTATTTCAGTCTAGTAGCTCATTTTTAGCTTATAATTGTTTTCTCAAGAATCCTCTGTTGCAGGAACAGCTGGTGTTGTGACAAACGTTGGAGTGTAGGACCTTTAAGAATGCACTTCCGTAAGGCATCACCATTTGGTCTTGTATCAATGTATCGTAAGAACCGTGATCGCCATTGTGCATATCGTCCTGTTGCAAGCATTGGTGGACGATCCCTTGAACCTGCTGCCATTATGTTGTTATGCATTTGACTGTCGGTTGTGGAAGTTACAATTGGAGTTGTCATGATGAATGATTAAAGAATTATGAAGTGAAAAATGATTGAAGGATCTTAAGTGTTATGAAGTGTTGATTGGATTGTGGTTTTAATTGAAAGTAATTAATTTCCACGGGATTTTACAAGTCAAAGATTTAAACCGAGAAATTGAGTTCTTTCGCGGGATTTTACAAAATCGAGAGAAAACCGTGAAAAGTTAATTGTTGTTGTTAAAGTTTGTTGATTATGTTCTTGTAGTCCGAATTAAAGTCCAAAGTCCTCGTATTTAGTCCATGAAGTTTGTTTGTCTTGATGTGATGTTTTGATTAAACGGTGATTAATATATATTCCCAAATTCGGTCAAATACCACCTGATGCGCGGATCGACCTTCGCGGTAAGGTCGAAATTTTTTTTCGGGAAATTAGGGTTTCAAAACATGGGTTTTCAATGGACAAAACGCAATGACTTTAGTCAAAACGCAACTATCTTTGATCAAAACGCAGTCACTTTTCTTAAGCAAAACGCAGTCACTTTTCTTGATCAAAACGCAACGTCTTCTATCAAAACGCAATGTATAAAAAATTTGGGCAGAGTAACGTTTAGTCAAAACGCAATGATGGTCTTCAAAACGCAACCTGTGGAGACAAAACGCAACACACAAAAAATATCAAATCGCAGTGACTTGAGAATCAAAACGCAACGACTTGAGATCAAAACGCAGCGACTTGAATCAAAACGCAATGACTTGAGAGCAAAACGCAACGACTTGAATCAAAACGCAATGGCCTTATGCAAAACGCAATGAGTTTTAAGCCAAAACGCAATGTATTCCAATCAAAACGCAACCAGTAAAATGTCACTTTCAAGTACAGTACTTGTTTGTCTTTATTCTCAAAACGCAACCAAGAATTTTGTCAAAACGCAATGACGAAAAAAACTTTAAACTAGCTCGATTTCACCCATTTATCCACGAACTAAGCTATAGAACCTTAATAAGTGATACAAGGGATTATTCTAAGCACAAAAGTACACAACTTTAGTCATTTTAGCCACGAAATGAAGATCAAACTTTGCTTTTCTTTGCATTTTATTTCGAACCAAAACAACAAAAAATAATACACGAATTTTGATTTTTTAAACCACAAATCAAACACTAAACACCCGAGGCTCTTGATATCAATTGTTAACATTAGATTCACCCTTATAACACAAGATCCGGAGGCTTGGTAAAATGGAAAAGAAAAGTATCCATATTATTAGAGTGAAAAAGATAAGAGATGGGAAGTTGTGTGTGTTGTTGAGAGAAAACACACACACATACTTTTACAAAAGTGAGCTTCACCCCTCCATGGAAGTATGGAGGGGGTATTTATAGTTCTAGTGACACACAACTATCGTAGTTTGTCATTATTAGTCCCTATGTGTCACGCTATAAATAAACTAATATAATTTCGTGTTTGTCATCATATTTGAAGGCTAACACAATCCCTTTTATAAACCTGAGCCCAAGTCAACATCCCCACCCGGGTCAAACTACGTTATAAAAAGTAAAGAAAAGGCGCGGGAAATTTCGTTTTTACTGTTCATCATCCTCCCCAAGCTTACCCTATGTAAAAATCAAAGGGTAAATCTCAATTAATGGCATGGCTTTGAGATTCCAAGTACTATGTGCCATCTCAGCAAAGAAAATATCATCCCTAGCTTTTGATTGGCCAAGAATCCTCAAAGGAATGACACGCGGGCTTACAAAAAATACACAAGGAATAAAAAATTACACTAAATCCTTTGTTAAAGAAGTACAAAGCCTCTGACACACGGATTGCCACGCTGGCAATCCGTGTGCACACTTATTGATCAAACGGCCTAGAATGAGGATCCAATGATTGCCAGAAATAGACGCATGAAATTAAAAGATCAAGAGGAGCGTTTGAGACCTGGAAGCTTCTTCTTAAGCCTATAAATAAAGGGGCACCCTCACTCACAAAGTATGGAGGAGTATGATTAGATTTAGGGTAGGAGTAGCTTATTTAAGTCTAGTAGCTCATTTTTAGCTTATAATTGTTTTCTCAGTGTAATTTCCTTTTAAAGTAGTGTAATCTCCTTTGAATTTAATAAAATTCTATTTTTATATTAAACTTTTCTTTAAATCCTATTTCATTATATAGCAATCATGTTTATCATAAGCTCTTTTTAAACTCCTTTTAAGCTACTCTTACAATTTTAGTTAGTTGTACTTAGTTAAGCTTTTAAAATCTTAATTGAGCTTTGTTAATCACTCAATTCCTCCCAAAATTACCAAAGCTTTTAAATATGGATGATAAGCCAATTATGGATGGGCTTATTGACTTACTGGTTTGTTTATAACAAGCCAAAGCTTGTTGATTAGCACTTAGAGCCTTATTATCCCTGTTTTGTGCAAAAGGGAT
>BQNB010198152.1:0-11157 GCA_026074375.1 Tanacetum coccineum | reverse complement strand
TGTGAACATAATCCTATTATACCTCTTCAAAAAGCTTAACATCGGATTATTAGAAGAGACTGACCATATCTTTAGGTTAGCCGACAGAACCAAATCTTACCCTGTTGGAATTGTTAAAGATGTAGAATTCCACATAGGAAAACTGAAACTATTAAATGATTTCTACGTAATCGACATGAAGAAAGACCCAAAAACCCCTTTGCTTGTAGGAAGAGGATTACTTGCAATCGCCAATGCAGTTATAGACTGTAGGATAGCCAAGATAGCTGGTATGCGTTTAATTACACATACCTTTCACCATTAAAATCGGACTTAAATGACCCAAAACGTACCAAAAATACATTGTATTTGTATGTTTTCACTTATATTGTGCAGGAAACGGATATCCGACAAAAGGATGAAAAATCAAGCCAAAAATGACAAAACCGAGCACGGAATGGAAAAGCGTAGAAAAGACAAAGTCAAATCGAAGCCAAAAAGTCAATAAAGTCAAAGTTAAAGTCAACCCGGAAAAGTCAACAGTCAAAACCGAAGCCGACATCGAAGAATACTTAATGGGTTAAACCCGCACCCATCTAATGGGCCGGATAAGCCCATTAGTATAAATGAAGACTTAAGGCCCATTTAATTTACATAAGCCCAAAACCCTTTCAAAAAGCCCAAGGGCTCATACTGCCAATACACCAAAGATATACCACAAGGGCCACATCTGCCAACTATCCTAACTTGTACCATACAAGGACTGTCCATGTAATAAACCTTTTAACCCTGAAGGGGCAAACTTGCCTAATCCCAAAACTTCCCCCCACAAGGACCTTTCTTGCAATAAAGTTATAAAGGTTGAGGGGCCACTATTGCCAAATCCACAAACCCACACCCTGCGTTTAAACTACTGTATATCTTCCAACCAGTTACTGTATATCTTCTTGGGTCAGGTTTCCCGCCAAACACATAACACCCCAAACCCGTCCCTTTCAAGCCTCGTTGACCTCACCACAAGTACTCCATGTTAGCCTCACTTTTAGTGAAGCTGGCGTCTTACACGTGAATTGGACTAGTTTTGGACACTGCGTGTCACGCAGGGGTCTTTTAATTAACTGGAATATAAGCTTTTTCCTTTTGAATAAATACCCCTCAAGGCTCCCATGAGGGGTGGATGTTCATATTTTTCTTTATTCCTTACTCTAATATGTCCATCTTTTTAAGTGTTCATGACCACACTCGCTACTTTCTCTCACTAAAACTACACAATGATTTATCTTGTTTATTTTGATCAACCAAGACCTCCCGAAAAGGTGTTTTTATCCTTGTCAATTAGTATCAGACCTAACCGGGGGTGTATTGTATTCGAGTGTGTTGTGTTAGTGATTTCGTTCTTTTATGAGCTCATTGGTTCGGCGTCGTTTCTTGGCTTAAAAGCTTTTAGTTGTGGTCATTTCGTGTGTTGATAAGTCAAATGCAAGGACGGAAAGAAGATAAAATCATGCAAAGTAACTGTTTGGACCGAACGAGCTTCATACTTGTTTGGACCGAACGAGTTTCATCCTTGTGGGAATCGAACGAGTGTACTCTTTGAGGATCGAACGAGCTCCACACTTTGAGGATCGAACGAGTCGAAACCAAGAAGGATCGAACGAGTGTACTCTTTGAGGATCGAACGAGCTTCACACTTTGTGGATCGTAACGAGTCTCATCCTTCGAGGACCGAACGAGTGGTGTGTATTTGGATCGAACAAGGACAATCGAACTAGTGAAATAACTAGTGGATCGAACAAGGACAATCGAACTAGTGAAATCACTTGTGGACCGAACCGAACGAACGGACCCGAACGAACAGACTCGAACGAGCGGAACCGAACAAGCGGAATCGAACGAGTGGAATCGAACGAGCAAATTTTTTTGGACCGAACGAAAAAAAAAAATTTAGAAAACTTGTGTGACGAAAAGGGTTTTTCAGTTAAACTAACCATAACTTTGATCCGTAAGTCCGTTTAGCCCGTACCTCTCAAATCGAATGAGAAAAACGAGACGGATCACGCGGTACTCATCCTTTAGCTGTTAAGGATTTTTTCTAAGCCCAAAAACCATCATTTTTCTGATGGGGAAAATTGATGTTTTCCTTCAAGTTTTTTTTGGAATTTTTTTCTCCTGATTCCGAATCAAATCATTCACGATTTTCTATTGATTTTGTAAAATCCTGTAAATTCTTTTCTCGGTTTAAATCATAGAATTGTAAAATCCCGTGAATGTTAATTGAGAACAACAACACAACAAACACAATACATTACACTAAAAACGATCCTTATCAAAATTCACCTTCATTCATCATGGCTATATGAATTTAATGACCATCCTGGGTTTTTTCGATAATGCATATTTGGGATTGAAGTAGTATTCACGAGTATGTACTTATTTCGTCGTATGTTTTTCGTCAACGAAGATGAACTTGTTTCGGCATATACGTTTTTGTGATGAAGACTTGATGTATCTAGTTATACTCCGATTGTAAGTGATTTACATTTGTAGTACTCACGGGTATACTATCACTTTAAGGAGTTACATTGTAGGTACCAGTGTCTCACGTTTGTTGAGGAGTTTTATACCAAGAGTGTTTGTATATTTATAAAACTTTTGGGTGGAAGTTATAATGGTACTTAGAGATTTGCCTCTGCCACCGTTCTTCACACGCGCTTAAATACACAGATTAAGTAATCCAATCGGGGATTTTTGCTTATTCTCCGTTCGTTTTCATCGGGTTGTCTCCACAGTGGTGCATCAGTATTAGACCTATACCATAATAGATAAGGGGATTTAGTTTGAGTTGATCAAGAGAGAATGTATAAAGAGCACCGACATATTCTCACAAAGCATTGCTTATGCAATCACTGGCTATGAACTAAGTAAGCAGTTCCTTGGCATAAGAATGTACACATGTGTAGGATGATTCCTCAGTTATCATCAAATCCTGGATGGATAAATGTGTACATCCGGTACTTAGTTGATTGTTCTGTTACCGTTTTGAATTTTACCGTCTCAGTCTACATAGAGGGAGAAATTGCGTACACTCGGACTTATTTGTCTTTGGTGTAAGCAATTTTATCTACACTTTTCCTGGAGGGAGAAATGGTACACATCAAGGACCACAAACAAGTTCACTTGATCGGTGCCGTAAAAAAATGCCCGGAAGGTTAGTCCGCAGAAGGATTAGTGCTTCAACTTGTTAACTTTGTGTGTCACGTTTCACGGCTCGGTAAAGGGATAAAATGTGTACTTTGGGCTGAATTCAATCAAGACTGGGATGCTTCCTAAGTGAGTCGATGTTGATGATATCATCCCTCCCTTAAGATCGGGTTCTAATTCTTTCTTATTTAAGTCTAAGGGAGGTGTCCTGTTTGGGAGGGAGCCTGAAGAAGTCGGAGCATAAGTTCATATCAAAGCCGAAATTAAAGATAAGATACTTCAAGGATGACAAATGAGAAGCAGATTCTGATAAACTTCGACATGACCAGAAGTGCAAGAAAATGAAGCTTTCTCAAGACATGCAGCTAATTCAGAAACTTCTCATACCAGAACGTATGAAGAATATTTTTTTGAAAGTCATTCAGAAGTTATGTGGCAAAAAAAATCCAATCAAAACCTGGTCGTAGAAAAACTTCTAGGTCATCCTCACATTTCGTCGTCTACAGCGAAGAAATAAAGCTAGAGTATTCAAGTAGATCGTCAAAGATATTCTCAGGAATATATACTTCATTCTTATCATTTTTCTTAATTTTTGCTTGTAGGGAACATTGTTACCCAAATGAAGTCCAAGGACCCAAACTGCCAAATCATCAAAGTACACATGTAATGGACTTAATCTGCCAAAGGGACAAAGCTATAACCATTAAGGACCTCTTTTGCACATACACTTATAACATTGAAGGGGTGTTTGTGTCATTTTCCAAAACTTTCAAAAACACAAGGACGAAGATTGAAAGAGAGATATACACCATGAGGGACCTTTTGTGCCAAGTACACAAAATCACACTTTTATAACTAGTTACTGTATATCTTCTTGGGTCAGGTTTCCCGTCAAACACATAACACCCCAAACCCGTCCCTTTCAAGCCTCGTTGACCTCACCACAATACTCCAAAACCATCACTAACCTAAACCCCACTCCCCCACATGGATAAGTCCATGTTGGCAATCCAAAGTACAACATTCGATTAATGGGTGAGATAAATTTGATTGGGCAGCAAGAATAATGAAGGGTTCAGATTGGCTTTGTGTTTACACACATACAAGAAACACATATGCTCATTTGTCTCTACAAAGAAGCACACAAGGAAGAAGACAAAGGACCAAGAAACCCTAGCTCGTATTTTATAAATAGCTTCATTTGTAAGCCCTTGAGGCATAATAAAGATAGCTTTTAGTTTTTCAGTTTAAAAAAGTAGGTAACTCAGTTTAAACTTTTTATGTACTTGTAATTTTTAAGTTTAATGAAAATTCAGTTTATGTTTTAAGTTTTGTTCCAAGTTCTTAAGTTATCTTAAGTTTCTTTTAAAGCTCATATAAGCTCTCAACTAAGCAATCTTATAATCTGTTCAAATTTAAATACAAATTTTTTTTTAAAAAAACACCAAAAAGAAAAAAAAGAGGTGCTGAATTATAAGCTTATGGATGAATGAGCAGTAATGGAAGGCTCATTGGGTTCTTAGTATAGCTTATTTATAAGCTTGGGTAGGATTAGAGCTTATTTAGGTTTCATATACTCCTGTTTTGAGCAAGGAGTTGAGGTATACTTCTTTTTAAGTTTTCTTGCATTTTTACTGTAGCTACTACTTGTTATTGCTTATTTTGCTTAAACATGCTCATGTGTGCTTATTTTTGTTTGTTAAATGTTTATTGTCTATGTTAAATGCTTAATTACCCATTGTTTGTGCTTTATCATCAATCTGTCTTAGTTTAAGCTTATAATCTGTAATAGCTTATTAGCTTATTTTACTGCTTAATTTTTGTTTCTTATAGCTTAAAATTGTTCATTAGAGTTAGCTTTTAATCTGTGTTCAAGTTTCTTTCTTAAATCTTTCTTTAATAGTGTAAAAATCAGTTTTAAGTAATCTAAAGGAGTGTTTGGTACAAGCTGAAAATGGGTCAAAATTTTGTTGTAATGGGTTGGGGCCATTTGGCCAACTTTGGCTAGCATTATTAAGCTTATGTGAAGCTGTTTTCCAAAAAGATTAAGTTTAAAAAGAGTTTTTCAAGTTTACTTTTTGTTTTCTTAAAACTGTTGGAAATTCATAAGGTTCAAAAAGCTTATTGGGTTAAGCTATTGTAAACCAGAATTAAGGGTCAATTTGGTGTCATTTGTGTGTGTTAAAATCAACTAGTTAAGTCTTTAGGGGTCACTTGCAATTTCTTATAATCTGTCAACATGCTTTTAAGTTTTTCAAAAGTCAGAATTACCCATTTTTTGATTGCAAAAATCAGCAGCTTTAAATTGTTTTTAGAATCTTAAAATTTGAGCATAAGCTCATCCTAAGCTAGTCTAAATCTGTCTTAACTTGGTTTTCCATTTTGAGCTTATTTGACAGCTTATTTTTAAGCTGTTATATAAGCCTCATGCTTCCTTTTTAGCAAAATTCATCTGTTTAAATAACCCTCGGTGCTAGACAGTGGGGATTCAAGCCACTCTTTCTCGGCTTAATTGTTTATTTTAGTTTAAGCTGTTGGGTTTTCTTGTAAGCCTATAAGCTCTTTCATAAGCCCTAGGAAGCCAGGCACACTTAGGGGACCTCTTGGTTGCTTATAATTAACCAAAATATGTAAGCCCAATCAACTGTTATGCATATAGAGTTGGCATTTAGCTTATTGGTTGATTTTCTTGGCTTATTTTGTGTGATTTTTATATCATTGGTTTTGTTCTTAATTTGCTTATTTGGTATGTGCTTTTTGTGTGTCTGTGATTGCTTATTTCCCTAAGTGTTTTGCTTAAATTGTCTAAAAAGCCAAAAAGGAACCAAGCCATTTGTGCCTTTTATGATAACTAGCATTACTGTCTGTTCATTTGAGCTTTTTCCAGCTTATTGATTAGGTTTTGTAAAATCTTATAGTTACATAAAATGCTTATTGTCATAAGCTTAATAAGTTTATAAAAAAAAGTACTGTAGCAGCAATAAAAAGAGAGCCCCAGGACTCGAACCTGCGACCTCTCTCTCAATAGCCCAACGTGATAACCAAGTGCTCCAATAGCTCATCCAACAAAGTCTTGCACAATTAATTTATTAAAGGCTCTTTAGCCCGTTAAGCCCATAAACCCTGATATTTGCTTAATTGTATATGTCAATTACCCGGGATTTTGCCTAATAAAAGCCATAAAAATGCCAAAAGAATAGAAAAAGTGTGCTTTTATGTCCAATTGTGCAGGAAAGGATTGAAATGACAAAAAGAAGCAAAAACGATCAAAAACCGACAAGGAACGAAAGAGACAAGAACAAGAGTGAAGAATCAGCCAAAGATCACAGCCGGATCAGCCCGACACAGCAAGAAATGAAGTCAAAGGTCAAAATAAAGTCAAGGGGCCAATTATGACAAGTTTCAAAGTCTAAAGAGCTTATGTGAAGTTTTAAAGATTCAAGGACTTAAATTGCCAAATGAAGAAAGTGTTTTATAAAGGGAGAATAAAAGTTATCAAACACAAGGGCTGATTTTGCCATTCTCGAAACCTATTTAACACTACAATTGGGCTGAGCAATCACAAGGACTAGTTGTGCCAACCTTTCAAAGTTTCAAACAGAACATGCGGCCAAAACACCCCTAACAAACCTACAACCGCTTTTCCCGCCAAAATTGCCCACAACCCAACCTGCGAATTTCCCATTCCCCGCTCCTCTCTATCACTTCACTTCCCCGCTCCTCTATAAAACCCAAGCCTGCTTATACACTCTCTCCAATCCTAAACGCCCACGTGGCAACACCTCATTGGCCAGGACACCTCATCTCTCTCATCCAACGGCCACAATCAACTCATAAAAGATCAACGGCTGAGATTTAAAGGATTTTTCTAGAATTCTTTCCCTCTCACCCTCAATCCTCTATAAATAGCACACATAGGTCTCATTTGTTGTAGTTTTTTTTCTGTTTTTAAATTTTCAAATTGTAATTCTCTTGTAATAAGCCTTTACTTACAAAATTTTAGCATTCAGCTTTAAAAGCTCTTGTAATCTCTTCTTCTAAACTTGTACTTCTTTATTTCAGTAATCTCATATAGTCTACAAGCTTTTTGTGTTCTTTGATTTAAATTTGAAGTCGAATTTATCAAATAAGCTCTAAATAAGCTCGTTTGAGCTTATTGCTTTTAATAAGCTCAATTTTAGTCAAACTTTGTTTGTTAAGCACTCATTTCCTCATTCTAATCATTTGTAATCAAAAGTCATGATTACTTAAGTAATTTGAGTTCATTTTCAAGCAACAAGGAGAAATAAGCTAATCTAGCTTATTGAGCTTAAAGCTCTGGTTTAGAGGCTTTGGAAGCCACTTAGGTTCATAATTTGAGCCACTCACTCTACTAGAGTGGCTCTAGTTCTGAGACTCCAATATTCAGGTTTCACTTTCTCAATATTCAATTAAGCATTTCTAGCTTATTAAGCTTGCTTTTTCTTATGACTTTTAATGTCTATACCTGTTTCATTAAGCTCAGTTAGGTTATAAATGTGTTAGTTATAAGCTGTTTTAGTTCAAAAACTCATATAGATTTCATACCTTAATTTCTGTCAATTAGTAGTAGTATAAGCCTAATAGAGTAACTAGCTTATTCCTCTTAATAAGCCTTAGTTTTTAGTTTTTAAATAGCTTAAGCAGGTCAATCTAAATAGAAGTAGATAAAATGTTTAAGTTGTTTTAGCTTTTATAAAGATTTTTAAGTCATCTTAGTTTTGACAGCTAGCATAAAGGAGTGTTTGGATTAGGATGCTTTTGACTCCTAAAGTCAAGTGCATTCTGTCAAAATGCTTTAATTAGCTGAGTATAGTTAAATGATAAGGTTTTACATAGGTTTTAGAATATAGTTTGTAGAAATTTAAAGATTAGAGATCTAAAAATGGATCTCTGCACCAGGACAGTTTTGGTTTTAAGCAAAATTTGAAGCCTAAGTGACTTTTAGTATAAGAGTGTTTAAAATTGTATAATGTAGATTTCTAGTATCACTTGAGTACATGAGTTTTAAGCTAAAAGCTTATCCTGCATTGTAGGATTTAGTCAAATGCATCAGCAACTTTCAAACAGCAGCAAGAGTAAACTTTGCACTTTCTCATTTTAATTTTCTGTCTAATTTTGTTAACTCTAGGTTAATTTTAGTTTAGATTCCTTTAAAATACATCTTAAGCATCAATAAGCTTCTTTTAGTTTTCATTTTCATCAAGTAATAAGCTCTTAATAAGCCAAAATCCAAAAAGCTTGTCAAAGTGTTACTTTCTGTAAACAGGATCTATTAGCTTATTTCCTAGCTTATTCCCTTGTTAAAAGTTAGAAGTCTCTTTGTTAAAGTTGTAGAGAATAAGCTGTTTTACAACTTTGTAGTTTTAAGTTTTTTCTGAAAACCACTTTTTAATAAGCCAAAAATAAGCCACAATCGTAGGGTTTGTTTTGCAATTCTTTGAAAGTTCAAGGTTACCCGTTTTAACTGCTGTGTAAATTTACTCAAGTTCACCCGCCTACCCTCTACTTCCATTTCTTCCAATTCCTACCCTGTTCTTTTAGTAAAAATAAAATAGTTTTATATTTTTCAAATTAGTTTTATTAATTAGGGTTTATAGTTTTAATTGATAAAATTAGGGTTCAATTAGGGCATTAAAATTAGGGCTTTTGATTCCACTTAATTTCTGCACCTTTGAAGTTTATAAAAACCATTTTTTTATATTTTTCCAGTAAAATTTGTATTTTCTAGGAATTAAAATAGATTTTAGTGATTACTTTTTCTTAGAAAAATCATAAAAAATAGAAAAATAGTTGAAAAATTAAAATTCTTTTTGCATTAATTTTCATTTTAAATCTAGTATTTTTGAAAAATAAAAGAAAAATTTTAGTGTTAATTTTTAGAAAAAGTTTATTTTTGATAAATCATTAAATTTTAGAAAATCATAAAAAATACAAAAATAGTTAAAAAATTCTAATTCTTTTTCCTAAAATTTTCATTTTAAATTTGTGATTTTTAGGTATAAAATTTGTTAAAAGTCGTGCCTTAGTTTTTAAATTTCAGTTTTAGCTCGCGTTTATTACGTTTTGTGCATTTAATTTTCGTGCTAGTTAATTGTTTTTCAATTCTTGCTATTAAATTTGTAGTGTAATCAAAAATTCAAAAATCTCTTTACTATTCTAAACTCGAATCCGAATCATTCCTAAATTCTCAATTCACGATTTCGTTGGGACACGACCCGAGGAAAAGTACTTCCCGGATAAAAATATACGAATTGTGTTTTCTCTTGTGAGATTTTTACCTTATATTTCTCTTGGTTGAGAAGTATTTTGGAAAGAATTCTTACGGGATTAATACTAAACGTATATTGAATTTGTTTCTACTACATCAGTACTACCACATTCGTGGCATGCTTCACGAGCAGGTGTTGGGTTCCTTACATTTACCTGGTTCACATTCCTAGGCATAACTCTACAATCCCTTGCAAGATAACCTGGACGGTTACAGTTGAAGCATGTGCGACAAGGCCCTCCGGGTGCATGGTAGGAGTTGCAGGTGGCACACTCGGGCCAAGCACCCGTATTCTCTCTTCCTACAGGGTTTGCGATTGTAGCAAAAGCATTTCCAGTCCTAGTCCTCTTATTATCATCCTTACCATTCTTATCCTTGCTAGGTTCCCCCATATTTCCTCTTTTCTCAAACTTCTTAATTTATCCATTCCTAACAGCCTCATCGGTCAGTACACCAGAAATCTGCACAGCCTTCTGCATAGTCTTTGGCTCCATTGCTACCACCATCCCATGGATCTATGGAGCAAGGCCATACACGTATCTCTTAATCTTCGTACTTTCACGAGTCACTAAATGTGGAACCAACCTAGCCAACTCATAAAACCTATCAGTATAAGCCGCATGGCTAGCCCCGACCATGGCGTGATTCCACAACTCAGTTTCTAACTTTTGCATCTCATGACTAGGACAAAACTCTTCTATCATCATAAACTTAAAGTCATTCCATGACATACTAACAACAACTTCCCGGCTTAGCGTGCAGATCTGAGAGTTCCACCACGTTAACTCCTTACCCACAAATGAACCAGTAGTGTATTTTACTTTTTGGTCAATACTACAACCACTCATATCCTGCACGGACTCCATTTTCTCAATCCATCAGGTAAGAACTATAGCACCTCTCTTACCATCATATTCCTTAGGGTTACAAGCTAAGAACTCCTTTATGAACAACCTACCCGGTTGTCATTCACTAACTCATTCCTAACGTTCTCCTGAACATTATCATTAACCACATTACCATTTTGATTTCCAACATTTCCTTGGTTACCAACCTGAGCTAAAATGGCGAGTAAGAGGTTTTGCAATTGTTAGGAAATGATCGTCGAGAAGTTGGGTGCTCCTCCTACACCCCCATTGACTCCCTCTACATTCCCATTGACTCCCCTTACATTCCCGTTAGCTCCTAACCCCTAGTCATTCCCTTAACCATTTAATTTATCAATACGCTCATCATTACATCTCCTAGGTCCTCTACCCCTCCCACCTCTACCAACCCGCTCACCCGTTCCCCCTCCTCGTGATTCGGCAACAGGCCGGCCAGCACTTTGGGTCCTCATCCTTGGCGGCATTATCTACATGAGGGAGAACATGGGCAACGTTAGGTAGGTAAGAAGACTAACATATATATAGAATATCTTACTATATATATAATTATACACATAATACCCCCTTATGGTGTCAACATCAATTTGTGTGAACGGCATTACCAAGTACGAGTCATTTGTGATACTTTTATAACTACGTTGGCCATCGTATTTATATCCGTATCCTTTCCCAGTCGTACTCAGTATTGAGCTCACACCTCTCAATGACTGGCATAACTAAAGCACCAAACCGCGAACACGCGAAAGCAAGTAAAAGCGGAACACCGCACATATAGATCCTATACGCAGCTAAATGATAGAT
>BQNB010198150.1:0-11157 GCA_026074375.1 Tanacetum coccineum | reverse complement strand
GTGAGACCATTGAGTAACTCATAATGTCTTAGAAAAGTTTAGATATATATATATAGACAACTTCCATATATGTAAATAAGGAAATATATGTAAGGCAAACGTAACCGCATAGAAAAAATACCACAGAGAAAAGATAAACACAGGGCAAAGGTAAACCCATATCATAACATGCTCAGGAAAAATGGTTCTCAAATATGTGCCATAGCAAAAATACGTATAAGGCACACATAAAAGCACGTAAGGATCACATACTGGTTATAGACTAGACCTAGATATTCTACCTTGGGGATTCTCTATACCTTGGCTCTCTGATAACAAATTTTGTCACACACCTAGACGGGGCCTAGACGAAATACGTGTCTGAAGGCGTGACGTCATCATATTTCAAACACAAGGCACAAGAGAACGACCACAAATAGATGTTTTGAAAATCATAACTCGTTGCATTGTTTAAAACTAGACAAGTTTTACAATTTTCAAAAGAAATTAAACATCTGCGAAAGCGTAAGAAAAATGTAGCGGGGACATAATTTGGTTTTCAAAAGACAACGAGTATGAATGAGAAATAAAGTCTTGGTAAACGGTATCATATTGCAGTAGGACTACCATAGCATGTTCAAGAATCCAAGCTAATCACATTGAGGAAAAACATGCTAAAAAGGCAACATAAAGTTGAGTGATTCATAGGTTTAAGTAAAATATTTATGAGCATCAAAAACATTTAGTGAATATGGCTTCACTCAAAGTATTATGAAAAGCATTTAGTAATCAGATACGTTCAACAAAAGCAGTATGGACCACAAGTTATAGAACATATGTGACAGTTATAACAAATACAACTTCGCATAAAAAAATTACTGTTGCGCTAAGCTCATGACACGAAGTAATTTAAAAAAGCATTGATGCCAATAGAATTACTCGCCATAAGGTTTTGACCAAGATCACCTATTGAAATCCGACAAGGTATATATTCGTTTGTTCGGGACCTCCGAATCTAGTAAGCGCTACTTACCCGGATAAGGATAATTAGTCCCAATAGATCTATTTATAACACTCACGCTTACTTAACCATCTAGTCGGTCAAGAAATTAACGGTTCATGGTAGTTCGGGCATTAGTGGTCTATTCGTAACTTAGGCAACACATAACAGGGAAAGTAGATCAAGATACTTGTGTCCATAGTAAAATCAACTAATGTATTTCCAAAAGAAAAGCTTTAAGTACTTGCATCCATAAGTTAAAACCAAAAGTTGATTTATCAATCATGTAACCAAGTTTGCAAACGAACATTTATAAGAGTTTGAAATCATTAGAGTAAACAAGTTTGTAAATGAGCATGTTCTCACCCCAAAAGTTATAAGGTAAATATAAAACAAGTAAAACGTGGAGCTATGAACTCACCTTGATGTTGTAGAACAATTGGCAGAAATGCAAAATATTAGGCAAAACACAACAGAAACCAGAATGTCTCGACCAAGAAGATGCAGCTTAACTAAATGGTTATATCCCACTAGTTTAGGATGATGAATTTGGGTTTTCTGATGGATGAGTACATCAACGACGACACGTTGATAATGATTAGGTTTCAAGTTGTAAGAGTTTGATGGTTGGTTAAATAAAATATATCAAAAAGCAAACGTAAAGTATGTAATATATTTCGTATATATATATTACATATGAAAAATAAACAATTATATAATTCATATGGTGAATTATATAATAAAGACAAATGACTATGTCAAAACTTTCTCGTCACAGAGAATTTTAGCACGATATTTGGATAACCAGTCCATACCAATGACTATTCAAAACTACCACTGATTTAATTGGCATGAGATCGATTTCAAAAGGTTGATTTAGCAAAGTTAAAGTGCAGCCTTTAATAACAGTGTTTGTGCTTACTAAGTTTTCGTCAGCCATTTCGATATTATAAAAGGTATCTACTGTAATAGACGGAATATTTAGCATAGAGGCAAGCGATAAGGATATAAAACTTCTACCGATCCGAAATTAAAATATTACCCTGACAATGTTGATTTAGGAGAAGAAACATACCCATAACGACAGTTTGGGTCTTGTTGGGCATTTTATCTCTCAGATGTAGGCTCTTCCTTGGACATTTAATGTTGGTCTTTTGGCACTGATTTGTGTAGTGTCCTTTCTCACCACAGGCATGGCAAACCACTGTCACTGGGAGTTGATTACTTCCGGTGGCTGGCTTCTTGCTTCGGCAGTTCCTTGTTAGAGGGCCCAATTCTATTCAATTATTACACCCTACCAGTACAGGGGTCGGTGTGATGGTTATTGCTCCTTTTATCAGAGGGGATCTCCGGCATACCTACCGTTTTCCGATGAAGTAACAGCATAGGCTCTACCAGCTTCTTGTCTTCGGTTCTGTTGTCGACGATTATTGTAACGATTATTGGTGTTGCGGTAGTTATTGTTGCTACGGGAGCTGTTGTGGAAAGTTCTTCTGTCGTCAAACTTTCTTTTGTTGTCACTCGATACTTGCATTGGAGCATGCTTAGTTACTTGATCTATTAGCCTTTGGGCTATGTTGATGGCTTCCTCTAAAGTTTGAGGTTTAGAGGCAGTAACATTTCCTTCAATGCTTCGAGGTAGATCTTCGATAAAAGCTTCCAAGAGTTTATCATTGTTTGGCACCATGTTTGGACATAGAACCGTCTAATCTTGGAATCTTCTAACATAGGGTTTAAGATCATTTCCCTTTAACAATAGATTGTTTAAGTTCTTCTTCCATCTTCCTGATCTCAGTCCGAGGACAATACTTGTTCGTCAGAAGCCTTTTTAACTCAGTCCAGGTGATTTGATTAGCTTGCTCTATTCCCATAGGCTAGGCATATGCATTCCACCAGGACAAGGCATCATCAGTTAAAGTACCAGTAGCAAAAGTTACTTTGTTTTCTTTGGCACATCTGCTACGAGAGAATACTGATTCAGTTCGTTCAAACCAGCGAGTAAGACCTACTGCTCCTTTCGTACCATTAAAGTAGAAAGGTGGACTGTCTAATGAATTCATGTAGTTTCCTGGTTTGCACTGCAGGAGTTCTAGTAGGATCGGGTTCCTATTGGATTATAGCACTTGCCATTGTTTGCAGCTTGAGCTTCTAGAGCGAGGTGACACAACAACTATCAGCAACTATACTTTCTAATGGCATCTTGAGTTCTTAGTCGGTGCTTCCGTTGTTGATGCTCTTTTTGGAGGCATTCTATCAACAAAAGATAACACATAATAAGAATGGTATCACAAGTATAATGCTTGTTTTCTTTAAAATGATTAAAGAGAAAATGCTTATTATTGAAATGGCTTTAAAGAATTAATAATGGTGATATCCTAAAGGTTATAGTATGATGATAAATGTACGATGGATCGATGATGAGATGCAATAAAGCAGGATAAAAGCAACAATGGTATGAAACGGGGATTTGCCTTTATAGTAGACACTTGCCTTTCTTACTGTCATTGTCAAGATTTGACAAGTGTTTTTATTTTTATTTACAACATCTCCTTGGCTAGGTTAAGCTAAAGACTGGATTGAAACTAGATACTAGAAAATGATGATCACTGAATGCGGTTCTGGAGTTTTGATGATAGAGTTCATAAAGTTTTCTCTCTATCATCTTCTTGGTGACGAGTTTATTTCATCTGATGACTTCATGGCCTAATTCCGCGATTCTGTAGCGAGCTTAGGAGATCCTTATGTTGATCTATTTGCTATTCTCCAGAGTTTAGTGATCTGAGTAGTGAGCTTGTTGGAGTTCTGTGCTAAGGAGTCAAAAACACTGTGTGATGATTATTGATCCTTTTATCGAGGGCACTCGATTTGCGTTTTCAATCTGTTCAAAATGTTCAGGAGGGATTTCTTCTAGATAACCTTGGATACCCTGAATTTGCTCTTCATGACGTTTGATAGCTGATTTCCGGGAAGTTTCACCAATCTCAAGAGCTTGAGGTTGGGATGGGGTAGATGGAGATAACTGCATTGGTGAAAGGAGTCCTTCTGGGAGAAAGAATTCTTGAGTTTTAGGTGGTATGATAATTGGAGACGGGATTGGTGACTTTTCAGTATAGAAAGCTTGTAAGGCTTTCATGTAAGGATCATCGGGAAATAACAAAAGGGTCGGTGAAGTTAGCGGGACAATTCCAAATGAATTGGAAGCACTAGAGTAAGTTTTCCCTGGAGAGGTCGGGACATAATCCGGAGAAGCCGGAGGAACATAGTTTGGGAAATTGGAAGAAAAGACATCCTCCAAATTAGAAATAGGACGATCGGGGGAAGACATCGTTCTGTTAATAACCCAGCAGTAAATAACATAAGTTATTTATTTAGTAATATAATAGTTATGTAACTTTACATACCATTCCGGGAGATATAGCGGCACGGAGGACTTTCTTGGATGGAAAAAGAAAAGTAGTTATAGTTAAGGTTTTAACCTTGTTCTCTATAACGTTGGCTCTAGATACCAAATCTGTAACACCCCCATTTTTACATATAGCAAAGGAAGCTAATCTAGGGTATTACTTCAAGGTACAACAGTCATAATCATAGAAAACGATTCAAAAAGAGTCGTTTTTGAAAATAAGTTATCATTCTTATTATATGAGTTTTTACAAAAACGAGAGGTTTCCAGAAATTTAAAATACAAACATTTGAATGATAAACGGGTTTTCCATCTGCGTGGCCTCGTCACTCCGTCGCCATTAGTTACCTGAGATAAATAAATGCTAACAAAGTCACAACAATGGTGAGCGGAAATCAATAGGGTCGTTTAGTCATTAATTTGACATGACAAATGCGATATTCGGGTTACGTTGATATCTACCCAGTATTGAAAACATAATTTATTATTGCCATTAGCTCATGAATCCGATGCCTTAGGTTATAATGATACGTTATTGCCCCTGCGGGCACCTTTGCCAAAATACCCGCGTGATTTCTAATGATGTGCGATTGGTTACACGTAACTGGGTACACCAACAGGGAGTCTAGCCCAAATAGATCTATTCACCATCAATTCGCGCTTACTCGGAGACGTTTTAACGGTTCATGATTTGCGGGACTTAAAGGCAAAGGAGTTACTTAGGCAATAGTAAATTGAAATAGCATGTAGAAATAATTGCATTCATGTTTATAGCATGTATCTCCCTCGTGGGTTTATAAAAAGATTGAAATGCGAGGCTATGAACTCACCTGAACAGTTATAGGGAAATTGATAGCTAATGTATAGGGGAATGAAAAGTAACGGCTTTCAAACACGGGCAATCACAGGACAATCCTGGGTTAATATATGCAAGGGGGGGGGTCCCCTCCTCCCCCCCCCTTCCCCCCTCCCCCCCTCACCCCCCGCCCAACCTCTTCCTCCTCCCCCCCCCCTCTTCATGTTTGATTGTATTTATAGTTTTTTGATATCGTTGTTTGGTTTTATATAAATTTGATCATTACACAGTTTCGGGCCATCATAGTTTTAGAAGTCATTTAGTAAACGTTTGTGGGCTAGGGCACTTTAAATCGTTAAAACAATCAACTCAGACAGATAGTAGTACCAAGATGAAATTCTTAATATGAATTCCCCTAGTATTTTGGTGGTATGATATGGATCAGAGACATGATTTTTGAAGACATCGATGATGATGGAATATAAGGATTAGAAACTAAGCCGTTTTAAGCATTTTTTTTAGTCAATATCTAAAGATGTTAAGCATGTGGTGCGTTAATTAAAGTTTTGTCCTGGAAATGTTTTGAATATGATTTTACACTTTTTCAAAATGTTACATTTTAGACCCTGGGGTTTGGAAAACTGATAGTAGACACTTTGGGGTTTTCATTTTTTCGGTCTTGGTCCTTTATACTTTTTTTTGATATTCCATGTAAACCTTGTACACAACTTTAAAATCGTGAACATAATGACCCTATAGTTAACTTTGTTAAAAATGACCACTTGTAGTCCTTTTAGTTATAAGTCTTTTGAAAATTTAATTATCCCCATTGCATGGAGTATAATTACCAATCATGTCCCAAATTGCATGCAAGCTTAATTTACATTTCAATAGTCATTTATAAGTTATTATAAACTTAAAATTATGAAGATTTACACACATAAAGTTTAATTTAACGATTCGTTAAGTTAAAAGGTAAAACGGGTCAAATTAGGGTTTCAAAATGAAAACGCGCGGGTTTTAAGGTCAAATTCTCTTATGACTTATCAAAGCACTTATTTTAACATTATAATAGCTTATTAGGATTGATTATAACAAAATTATAACATGTTTAAACCATTGTTTAAGTAAAACATGAAATTAGGTTTTAGGGTGCTACGTTTTGGATCAAAAAGGCTAACACTTAGTTTTTGAGGTTTAAAGCTTTATATTATGATTTTAGCACGAACACATGAACATTTTGACGTTAACATGAGCAGATATAAGGTTTAGAACCTGGTTTAAGCTTATCAGCTTGGAAACGGGTTAGAACGGGACTTTCGGCTATCGTACGGCTAGAAGTAACGCTCCTGGGCAATTCGTTTTCTTGGTTTTTTTGCATCCCTCTATATACTTGAGATTCTTAAGAATAATTAGAATTCATATTTGAGCAAGGAGTTGCTACTATAAAGGGTTATAGAGGAGGAAGTGGGGGATGAAGAAAAATGAACACACTATGCCCCTATTTATACTTGTTTCAAGCTTAGATGAGTAAGCAAGCCTTAGGATCTGGTATTGACATCTCAAGGGTCTATTTAGGGAGGTGAATAAGCTAGAAAATGAAGAGTATAAGGTCTATAAACTAGCTTGAATGTGTTGGTTGTTTCTTTTGTTTAGCGGCTAAAGTAAGCAAAAAAACAAGGCATGTGCTTGCGCTAAAATTTGACCAAGGATTGGTATAAGTAGGTGCATAAGCTGCTTGAAGGTTTCTAGAAGAGTTCTTGGGTGGTCATTTGTACATGGTAGCAATTTAGAGGGGTTAAAATGGTCATAGAAGTAATCGGGTCTATTTTGGTTTCGACGGGTTCTTCAAGGTTTTAACAAGGTAACATTGTGTTATTAATGATTAACTGAATGATGAATAGGTTGTTAAGGTCTGGGATAAAGTATTTAGCAAAGATTGCAAATTGTTTTTGGGTTTAAAAGATTAGAATTGAAGAAATAGGATACGGGTTCAACTAGGGCTGTGTTTACGTGTTTTCTTGACTTTCTGCTTATAATTTGCATACTCTTGATTAGGAATGAGGGTATACAAATTCCTAGGGGGCTTATATTAAGTATTATCAATGAAGTTTGGTCATTGGTTTAAGTTAAAATGGGTTGAAATTGAGGAAGCGGAAACGGGTCAAAGTTACAATTAGGGCATAATTAGGGTTTTCTGGATTTGTTAAGGTTTTCTAGGCTTTGATTTTTTTTTTTTTTCTTGTACATTTGCCAATGTTAATGATAGATAATGAATTTTTCAACTCATTTTATGAGCGTTTATAATGGCCCTTGGTTGGTTTCTGGATTAGGGAATGGTTTTAAAACGAGGAGTAACGGGTTAAATGATCCAATTAGGTTACATTTAGGGTTTCTAGGATATTGTTTTACATACAAGTGAGGGTAAATGATGAAGTAATGATGCGATAATGATTGAATAGGATTGGATGTGATTGTTTAAATTAGCTTTTACAACTTATTTGCAGTGTTAGGTTTGGGTTTAAAATGGAGAAAAGCAATAAACAGGTCATGGTTCAGGGAAAATAGCTTGGGTTTTAGGGTTTAGGGTTTTGAATTAGGGTTTTGAGTGTAAAAATATGTATGAAAGCTTATGAATAGAATAGTTTAGGTTGACATCTTGTAAAATGAGTATATTATCTTGCTCACAAGTGATAGTGAAGAGATAAGAATGAAAATGGAGGTAAAACGGCTATTTTATAGCATTGAGCTTAATGGTCTTATACATTTGACGCTTTTAAGGACTTATCTTTGATTTAAAGAGGATTATATATTTCAAATGAGATGTTATATTACTTGTACTATGATTTAGTTAGCTTGTGATTCCACTTTAGGTGTTTATACCTTTTCGTGAGGTTAGGGTTTAGGCATCGATAATGGTTAAGCCCATTTTGATTTGATATAATTGCAAATGGTATCTTTTAGGAATAATGTACCTTGTAATTAATGTTATTCATGATATTGACTTGACCCCCATGTTATGATGTTTGCTAGACAGGTATTATGATGTTAGTATTGGCCATATGTAGGTTGTCCGAGGTCCGTTAACTTGAGTTATGCAAGTTATATTGCATATTGAGATATTGGCAAAGTAATGTAATGTAATAAAGCGAAAAAATTTCCCTGAAAAAGGTGAGTTCATATATAATTGATAGATTGTACATCATCTAACTTAATAGATGGATATTTACATTTATGAAAATTATGGGTTGTTATAGAAAGCATTCTCAAGATTATCAATTTTCATCAACAAACAAAAATTTTCTTTTGTTTGTTTTGCCAAAGTCTTTTCCAACTCAACAATCTGTTCACCCCAGACGGGGCTGGCTATAACCTTGGCTCTGATACCAATCTGTAACACCTCCAAAAATGGGTCGCAGCGGAAATATGTCCGGGAGCGTTACCTCATAATACAACAGCACAAGATACAAGAGAACGACCTCTAAACGTGTCATTTGAAAAGTAATCTCGTTGATTTAATTGAACTTGATATAACATTTGTCCCATAATTGCATCACAGTGAAAATCTTGAAAGTAACACAACAAGATTTGTGTGTAGAAATCCATGTATGAAATCTTGTAAATTTTAGACTCCAATGCACATCAAGTAAGCCAAGCATTTAATCCACCTGAGAACAACATGCTAAAAATGGTCAACATAAAGTTGATGAATTCATAGGTTTAGGTAAAGTATTTACAAGAACCAAAACGTTTAGTGTATACTGCTTCACTCATAGTATCATGAAAAGTATTTAGCAATTTGAAATATTTAACGAAAGTTGTGTGGACCACAAGTTATAAAACGTATGTGACAGTTATAACAGATACAACTTCACATAAAATGTATTTACTCTTGCGCTAAGCTCATGACACCGAAGCTAATTTAGTGATGCACGCAATATGCTAGATAATGATTCTGCCCTATCGGTGTCTGACCGAGACACCCAAAGTGATTTGACATGATATATATCCGTTTGTTGAGAGCCCCGTGGGTAGTGAGCGCTACTCACCTGGATAGGGATATTTAGTCTCAATAGATCTATTTATAACATTCACGCTTACTGAGACCAATCTAATTGGTTATACCATAATCAACGGTTCATGATAGTTTTGGGCAAGAGAGTGGTCTAATCGCTACTTAGGCAACACGTAAACAGGAGATGATAACTGAAAACACCTGTGTCTAATAAAGAAATAACCATTGTATTCATAAACAGCTTTAAATACTTAAATTCATAAGTAGAAAGAATGTGATATCAATCAAGTAACCGAGTTTGGAAATGAACATTTATAAAAGTTTGAAATCATTAGAGTAAACAAGTTTGTAAACGAGCATGTTCTCACCCTAAAAGTTATAAGGTAAATATAAAACAAGTAAAACGTGGGGCTATGAACTCACCTTGATGTTGCAGAACAATTGGCAGGAATGCAAATATTAGGCAACACACAACGAAAACCAGAAAGGCTCGACCAAGAGGTTACGGTTTATCTTAACGGTTATGAATCACCAGTTAAGGATGATGTATATGGGTTTTCCGATGTATAGTTACGTCAACGCGACACGTTGATAAAAGATTTAGATTTAAAGTTGTAATAGCTTGGTGGTTGGTTAAATAAAATAAATCGAAAAGCAAACGCAAAGTATGTAATATATTCCGTATATATTACATATGAAAAATGAACAATTATATAATTCATATGGTGAATTATATAATAAAGAAAAACAACCAAAAGAATAAGTCGCAGTATATAATACTTTACAAGTATTATATAAGAAACGTGATAAAAATAATTGAAACAAAATAATTTGACACATGTTCGTAAATCACTAATTAAATTAATAAAAACATCCTTGCATAAAAGTGAACGCACGTTTTAAAGTTATGAATTATATAAACAATGTTTCTAAAACTTTTACAAAAGTTATGATTTTATCTTTTAATCGGGAATTATAAAATAATATTTAATAATTTAGTATTTCGTTACGCGTTGTAACTAAACTAGTTGTCTCGTTTGTAAAAGCATAGTTTTCGTTTACTTACCAGTTTATTGTATCATTACAAATAAAAATATTTAGACTATATCTTGTTCTTTTATCGGCTTTTTCTAAGATAATAGAAAATTTAAGTGAAAGATACTAAGTATAAAAAAATTTATTATTTTCGGCATGACCTATTCGTTTATACAACGTTTCCCATTTTTACAAAATTCAATGTTTTCCCCTTTTAATCAAACCATGTTGCAATATACGCGCGTGATTCAATATATATCAAAACGAAAACAAATAGTATCAAAATAAGTAAAAACCAAACACACCCTAACTGCTAAACCAAACACACCCTTAGGGGCAGTTAAAAGCAGAACCAAACGCTCCCTATGTGTTGTAAAACAGTGAACCAAACACCCCTTTGGCTACTATTAAACGCAAATCCAAACGCCCCTTTGGGCTATTAAAACAAAGAAACAAACACCCCTTACGGGCAGCTTAAATGCAAAAACAAACACCCTTGTAGGCTGTTTATTCACATAAACAAACACCCCTAAAAGATTTTAAAACACAGCGAAAGAACACCCCTATTTTTGCTATCAACACAACCCGAATCAAAAGAACTAAAACAATTAAAGGTAATAAGATTAAACAAACAAAACCATTTTAAATTTGTTATTAGTTTTGTTAATAGATTTTATAAAAATATATATAACCATCCAAACTCAAAAACAATATGTGGTGAAGTGGTGGTGGTACGCGGCTGAGCCGTGATAGTAGTCTTATATACTTGTAAAATATACCACAATATAGTATAAACCTAAGAGCAATTAAGAATAATGCCAAGTTACCCTCGATAAAATTCACTCTTAAAAATTGTAGGTTCCATGATCATTCATACAAACCTTAACAATGATGTGCAGAATCAAGATGCAGGAAAATAAAGACTTTAT
>BQNB010198147.1:0-11157 GCA_026074375.1 Tanacetum coccineum | reverse complement strand
CCACCATTAAATTCTAACTTAACTAAACCCTAATTTCAATATCCAGAATTCAATTTAACACAACTCTCAAAAACAAAAAACTAAAATCAAAAATAAATTTTGAAATTAAAAAAAATCAGAGAAAAAATTATTAACCTACTGATTAAAACAAAAATTATGGAGAGTACCTTTTATAAAAGCAGTACCTGCAAGCAAAGTGAGCGAGAGTGAGAGAGGACGGAGATGTGTTTGTTGTGTGTGTGTTATTTTGTGTGTTTACTATTAGTTGGATTTATGAGAAGATCTTAAAGCCTAAGATGACAATCAAATGTGTGATCTGCTTGTTGCATATTTCGGTTAACCAGAGATGTGATGCATCTCTCACTGTGAAAGATCTAGAGAGAGAACAAATGTGTATATGTGTGATGGTAGTGGTTTTAATGAGTCAAATGACACGTGTTTAATTATGTTAAACAATAGAAAAATAAAACTTGGGAGTTGGTGCCATGGCTTCAAGTCATGGGAAAACATGGTGCCACCTCAACATTTTTTCCCATGGCACCAGTTTATCACATGACACTAAAACCTCCTCCCTCGTACAAAAGTGGTGCCATGGCAAAATAATCATGGCTTGGGCTGGTAATGATGGCACGAGGAAGTTTGGCACAAGACATGGTAAGGTGTGTGGTGCCATAGGCTGGGCTGGTGGCACGGCTTGAAGCCATGGCATCACTGTACCGAATCATGGCTTGGGCTGGTAATGATGGCACAAGGGAGTTTGGCACAAGACATGATACGATGTGTGGTGCCATGGGCTGTGCTGATGGCACGACTTGAAGCCATTGCACCACCGTACCGAATGCTCTTAGAAAAAAGTAAATGGCAAAAGTGATACTGCTTTTTGTTAAAATAGATTAAGATTTAAGTTCATTTTGATACCAAACTTTATTTGGATATTAAGGGATGATCTAATGGATGAGATCAAAACCAACATTTTAAAAAACCCACTTTCATTATTTTTTTTCAAATATTAATATCTTTTAAACCATTAATCGTTAAGCGAAATAAATATACCATCACGACGAGCATTTAATTATGTTTTTATAGACTGACACTTATATATACTTTCGACAAACATTTTTTAGTTTTTTCACGTTTTTTCATGTTTTTCATTTTTTTCTTTGTTTTTCGTCTTTTTTTCCTTTTTTATTCGTTGTTGAAACTTGCATGAGAAATCACACGTGATTAAACACCAATTTGAATATTCTAATAAAATCACATGTGATATTAATGTTAAATAACATATGATATGTAATGAAATCATATGTGATTAAACACCAATATCATATCTGGTTTTATTAGTGTATTCAAATTAGTGTTTAATCAAATGTAATTTCTCATGTAAGTTTCAACAACGAATAAAAAAGAAAAAAGAGAAGAAAAACAGGGAAAAAGACGAAAAAATTTTTGTCAAAAGTATATCAAAGTTCCCATCTATGACAGAGCTGAAGAACAACCGCAAGCTGCTTCAACTTCAACATCAAGATGTTAGAGAAAAATCACCATGACTGAATGTGCACGTTTTCTTAGTGCTCCTAACGCACCAGTTCATCAATATGTCAAGAAACCTATAAAAGGCAAGGTTAAATTGACTAATCGTATTTTTGCTTTAAGAGCTCCTAATGCTCTAGATGTGGAATCTTCAAGCACAAAGAGGAAGTCCAATTAAGCTTTACTATTTGATATTTGTAATTTGGTGTGAGAGCTCTTAGTTGTAGTTTGAAGCATGATTTGATTAGTGCATATTTTGAGGTTCAAGTCATTCTGCTTGCAGCCTAAAGATTTCTTTATGAAATTTATGTTCAATAATCCTCTTATGTATCTGTTTATTTGTTTTGTAGGTTTTAAAAGTAAAGTCAAGTCAAGTTTGTAGTGGAAGAGTGTTTGTTTCAATGTTTGTTTTTTAGAAACTTTGTTTGTTAAAAGCAATGAATGTAAGATAGTGGGTTTTGAATGTTAGGTTTGTAATAAGGAATATGTTTTTACAATCCCACAGAACATTGTACTTTTCTTTTAATTTGGTTGTAATCTTGAACCACTGATGCGACGGGTTGCACCATAAAACTTTTACAACCCTCCTATGCAGTGTACCTAACCGTTATAGTGTAGTATAGGCAAGACTCGAGGGGTTATTATCGTTCTCTAGGGAATATTTTAGGTAGGCTCGAATTGTATGCTCACTAGGGTCTAAGGGTTGAAGGAAGATTATTATTGGGTTTTTTATATTTTTTAGGAAGCAAATAAATCTAGGGTTTGAAGGGGGTTTGATTAAACTACTAAACTAAACTACTCCTAATTATGCAAGAAATGTAAAAGTGGGGAAAACTCGTTTGATTAAACTAACGTGTTTACCTAATCATGCACTACTTCTTAGTTGTCTTCTCATATTTTATTACCTGTCACCCTTATAATGGAATGTGTAAGTATATAATAAATTAAACACTTAACTCGGAATACACCCAATGGTGATCTAGTCATAGGTATCCTCTAACCTAGTCATGTTTCCCTAAACTTCTTCGCTTTGCAATTAAGAAGCTAGTTTTCTAAACCCTAACGTGCACATCATTAACAAGAAGTAATAACAAAAGATCCAACAACTAGGTTTCATGCAATCATAAGCAAACACACTTAAATTTAGCCAAGCATGTTAATTGAAAGCGAAGAACAATTAATCAAACAACACATAGATATATTTATTGATTAAAAGGGTAACGGAACTTCACTTCAATTAAACATGGAGTATGAATGAGTACAGAAGGGTTTGAGAACCCTAAAAATCGACCACAATAGCTACTCGATAAATACTCTACATTTTCCTCTATAAAACATGAAAAATAGGGTTTGTGCATATAGAAATAAGTCGTGATGTCGTCTCTTGTTATTTGCGACAGCGTCAACCCGCGAATCTTCCATGTGCTTCTTTTAAGGCGGCTACTATGACGGTGTCATAAAAGATCACGACGTCGTCGCCTTCAAACTTTAACGACGTCAGAAGGATTTGCGATGCCATCTCCACGCACTGTAAATCCAAGCTCCATCAAAATCATCTAAGGTTTCGTTTTTGTCTCGTTTCTTCTCTAATTGGGCCCAAGTCATGTGTATTTCCTTCCAATGCTTTCCAAATGCTAAAATGAAAAAAAAAGAAACGATTAAGCATAATAAATAGGGATATTTGCGTGATTTTAGGGGTTAAATGACCTCAAAAATGTGTATAAAATTACACCTCATCAAATACCCCTACACTTGAGATTTTCTTGTCCTCAAGCAATTGTGCTTTTCTACCTAGTAAATAGCAAAATCGAGGGCATTTAACCTACTCGATAAAGATAGTTTATGGCACAACCGAAAGACCTCGTAATTAAAAGCATGGAAATTATATACTAGCACCTCACATAAGTGTTTAGATTCTCTCATTCTCTCAGGTGTAATAATGAATTATAACAATATAGGAAACAGGAAAATAACGCTCACTACCTATCATAGTATATAGATTACCATAAGCTTGATAAAGGATCAAAACCTCCACCACTTTGGCGTAAGCACCTAGGAATTACTATCAAAAAGGTCTTTAAAGGGTTGTGATGTTTGGGTGCAGGGTAAAGGAAATTTTACTGGTGGCAAGTTAATTATCTACAAGAATACATGTAAAAAGTGTTGCTAAGCCAAGACTCGACGAAACTAGGACAAAGATACACAACTTTACATCAAACTCTTTCTTTTTCTTTTCTCGACAATTTCTTGACATAAACAATAGCAAGATGGCAGCTCGTATTTCTAACATATTTTTTTGCTTTTTTTAATTTTTTCTATTTAATTTTTATTATTTTTTATACACTTTTGCCCTGTCATCTATTGAAACATACAGAATATACATGACTTGGGGCTTATATTTGTACCCCTACACTTAAGTTTTATGACAACTAAATACAATAAACTAACTAATGACCCAAATTAGAAGGATCAACAAACATGGAGTGTATTAAGCACATATGGGGGTAATAATTTGACTCTCTTCCCCATTTCTTCATATAATGACATGAATCCCAATCGTCCCAAAACTGTATACAAAATAATAAACTCGACTTAGCAACCATGTAATCAAGTAAATAATTAACTAAGGTTTTAAACAAATGTGATAACAATAATGTATTAAAAATGAGTACATACAAGCAAGGCTAAGGCGATTTGGGTGTAACATTTTGGTGGGGTGTAAACAATGCTCTTTATTAATAATCAGGAATCCAGTAAAAAATTACGAGAACCGCGAAAAGGATAGGCTCGAAGGGGTGTACTAGGGGTATCTTGCACTAAAAATGAGAGCATAGCAAGGGTGTGGGGGCAGTCATGCGACCAATGAGATCATCATAACTATAACAAATGAAGGCTAAAAACAAGGGTTATCCTAATACCTCTTATCACTTAGTAAATCCTAATCACACGAACCCGATCTCACTAGCAGTCTCGGGATGAATCGCTAAACAATTTCTAGAATCTATACTACTACCGATACACTCCCATAAGCATTAAAAATGAATGCTTTTATTCCTAAATATCTAGGGGAAAACCTCACATTTTTAGGGTGGAATTTTTTGAGTGTTAGGGTTTTTGTGCTAGTCGTATAACTCTTATCCATGAGCCGCTTCTAATACTACAGTTTCATCGATATATGCCATAAAAAATTTGAGCCAAAATTACCGTCCGTAACTATGTTTCGGTATATTACTCGTTATTTTAATAACAAAGCAAATGCAATTGAAGGAATAGTTTCTAAGGCTTTTATTACCCCCTACACTTATTTTAAACATTGTCCTCAATATTCTATGAGTACCCAAAAAACGAGAAAAGGAAAAATAAATAACAAGCAAGAGAAACTAATACTCCCCTGGTTTGCTCAATATCAGACAAGAAACAAGATAAACCGGCTAAATCGTCATCCAAGAATCGTCCAAGTGAAAATCCTAAGAGCTTCCGGGGTCTCCTCATCTAATATAACATGTGAATCAAAGACAAAGACAACCATACCAAGAGTAAAATTGGCCGGAAAATAATATACAACCCTATTATCATAAACTAAATTCCTAAGAAAGCAATAAAAATATAATGTTAATACTAATGTGATCGTGACTTTCTGCAGGAATTGGAAAATTGAATATTCTGGAAATTAAATAAAATTTAATTTTCAAAAATTTAGAAAAACAAAAATTTCATTAATGTAAACTAACATTAGGAAAATTTCATTAATGTAAAATACATATGCGAGGTGCAAGTAGTTTAGATCGACTAAGAAAAATCCTAATTACTACTTGTTTAATAAGAAATCATAATAAAATACAAAGTTCATTAATGTAAACTAACATTAAGCATATTTAGAAAGAGCCATTTAATCAAGTTAGAGAATGTATATGAGACTATCACTAGTGGTGCTCAATTTAGGCTAAACACGACCATTTTTACGGGTTATACCACGAACCCAACTTCTTTCCCGGAAGCAATTCAATCGTTAGGTTAAATTGAATTTCTAGTGCAATAGGTTCTCCAGTAGTCATTCTCATTTTAGAAGAAAATAGAATTCTCGCATTTGCCTAATGAAGTGTAGCAAAGATGAAATTTGCATTGTCTACTAATACTTAGCCTAATATAACTCAACTAATATGTTTCAATTCCAGTTCACATAATCCTAATCAAGATGTGTAGAATTATAGGGTTAAATGTGAAAGCAAGCAAGATGTGAGAGTTCAAACATGATTGAGTCGTCTATGACTTAGGAGTATGCTTAAATGTGACAATGTGGAATATGTTATATTGAGAGCGTTCTAAGAATGCACTTTTGCATATCTTTATGAAAATAATCTAATTAAGGTTACTTACCTCAGTAGATCTTGTGAATCTTCCATTGTATAAATTATGATGTAGTAAAGGTTAGTTACATGTATGATAGACAAGTGAAAAAGGATAAAAAGGAAGATATTCAAATCTGATGACGTCAAACGGATCTACCTAAATTAAAGACGGATCCAGGTATGGAAGATCCGTCGATCCGTAGGTGTCCAAAAATTAGATAGAACTTGATTTCTTATTATTTAGGCGATGGTGTTAACTTTTTGGCAATGGGAGAAGCTTATATATGTTATAAGGGTTCTTGGTTTGAATTTTCGGATTCGAAGTCCAAGTTTTGATTATTACGTTATAGTACTCGTGATGTTCCTGATGGAATTTCTAAGTTGTCGATCCTACTTGAAGTGTCTTATGTTTAGCTTGTATAAATTGACCACAACTAATAACACAAATATTTGAACACTTAGACTTAATAAAACAACTTCAATACAAGTGTGAGTTGCAATTCGATGATTATTCTTTTTGTTTTATGATCGATTTCATAATTTCATAAATTTGATCGGGGAAAACCTTTACCCAAAAAAAGATTTCGTAATTTCATGTAATAACCAAAATTGGTTTAAACATGTAGATTCAGAAAATATCTATGGTCGTTTTATTGATATTTCCATTATCTAGATAAATTCTAATCTCGACTTCATGTTCATATTTCGAACATTTGTAATTGGATAGAATAATGAGATTAATTATCGTTTGAATAATAATCATCTTTATATTTAAAATCCACTTATGATCACTTATTAAAAGAAAGCAAAATAGTTTTATGCTTATTTGGTATAGTGTGAAAAGGTTATAACGAAAAGTGATTTTGAGTCTTGATTCGTGCTTTTGAAGTGTATGAGCAAAGTTACATATGTTGTGCATTTGCTAGTGTTTAGCTTTTCAGAATTGGCAACTTTACCAAATGCATTGCAAGGTAAATTACTTGCATATCTCGGACAAAATATCCAAGTCGTCAATCCTACTTTGACGTGAATTTTAATCATGTTATTCTTAATATTAGGAACACACATATCAGACATGTAGACTCAATATAACATCATTATCACAAGTGTGAGTTATGAACCGATGTTTATTCTTTTCGTCTTGGAAAGGGACAATATTATTTTCATATCAATCTAGTGTGATTGAGTATGTAGATTCGAGATAATATCTTTTGTTATATTTTTGATATACTCTTAAAACTAGACAAATAATGAATCCGATTTCATATCCAAACTAAAAAACTTGGTAATTAGATTCAAAAGTAATATCCATCACAATTTGAATAATGAGTCAAAATATATCTGAAATCTTTCTTGGCCCTCCCAAACACTCTTTTAAAAGAAAAGAAATAAAGATTTTCCTAATGTGTTCCATTAAGCCTAAGACTAGTCTTAAGTGTGAGGTCATTTAAAATGATGAGTTAATTTGTTTCTTTAGGATTGTCATCTATTTGATATGTGAGAAAAACTTATTTGTTATCATGCACAATATGCATAATTTTTGACATTTAAAGAGTTTAAAAATTATCCTAGTCATTTTTAAGCATTAAAACCTTTTTCGAAAATCATTACAAGTTTATATGATATTTTTAAGTTTTTGACTAGAACGAATGTTTTCATTTCAAGTGAAAAGTGATGTCAATGTAAATTCTTTTGCAAAGAAAAGAAAATAGCAGAAAGTAAAAGTACATTTCTTACCCAGACAGTCAAGCTTATAATGTTAGGATTTACAAACTAAGTCCTAATTCATTTACAATCCAAAAACAAAATTCTTATTTTTTGATTGTGAGTTAGGATAGAATCAAGCGAGACAAATTAAGTTTGAAGAAGACACATGATTGTTTCTTTCGGTTCTTAAATACTCAATGTTATTGTAACACCCCCACAAAAATATAACAACGCAGAAGCGGAATACCACATAGAGTGGTGCTAACTCTAATACAAAGCGCTAGATACACAAGAAACTACCTCGTAAAAAGTGTCGTTTGTAAAACAATCTCGTCGATTTTCTGAAATCAAAATAATAGTTGTCATAATTACACCACCATGAAAAACTTGAATGTAAAGACTCCAATGCACATCAAATAATCCAAGCATCTAATTCACCTGAGAGAAACATGCTTAAAAGTGTCAACATTAAAGTTGGTGAGTTCATAGATTAGTTAAAATATGAATGTAAGTTGTCAACTGAATGTATTGTCCACTGTACAACACTGTACCATGTAAAAATCCAAAGATTTATAAAGAATGCACGACATATTTATGTCTCCAAAAGTACCAACGTTATCCCAATATTATAAAAGAATGCATGACCAATTTAATGTCACCATAAATAGTTTCAGTATGTAATTGCCATTTTATTCACGGCACGTAAATATCCATGTGAGTATAAAACAATGTTTACTATTACTCTAACCATGAAACTGAAAGCAATAAAAAAAGTAAGAATTCATATGTAAAGTCTGTTGGGGGCCCAGTAGTCCCCAACGTGAATCCTGACATGATATAAAACGTTCTTTTCCGCAGTGATAGCAGAATCACGCCGAACGGCGGTTGTCAATCCCGAATTTAGATCTATCTTCATAACATGCCGCGCAAGACAACATGCTATAACGTTCAGTATGATTGTGCCTACGTGATAGCGAAATATCAACCGAACAGGGATATTTATCGGAATCCCAAATCGATCTATTTTATAACATACGCAGCGCACGCGCCTCCGAAGTGATATACAGTTCATGAATCGCGTGACGTAGACTTGTATGTACCCATCACAGGTTGTCCCCCTCTAAGACACCCGGCAGTGAGTTTTAAAATACAATGTGGTTCCCCATATAGGTGGTTCCCAACCCCCTCCAAGAACACTCCGGGCATGTATGACAAATAATATGTTTCCCATCAGGGTGTTCCCTCCAAGAACACCCGGGCAGAAATGATTGTTGGCCCCGCAGGTGCCAATCAAATCGTAATCCGACAATCATTTCAAAAGTAAAGTATGTATTTCGTGACCATAAAAATGAAATCAAATAATATAATCCCATATCGAATTATGTAAATGATAGAGCATCCAATATAGTAATCAACCATTGTAAACGCATTATTGGCAAACAACATGTTCACAGCCCTCAAATATATGTAAAACGAATAAAAACAGGCGGAGCAATAAAACTCACCTTGATTAAAGGAAACCCACCGATCAAATAATCCAAATAAATCACAACCGAATCAGCAACGGATCTCGCCACGACCTATAAATAAGTCGCACTATTATAATACACGTATAAAAACGAATCAAGGCATGTGAACATCGTAACACGACGAAATCATACAAATTTTAATATGTAAACATACAATATTTAACATGTGATGGAGAAATTTCACTTGCCCGTCTTTAAACCTTAAACCCTAGTAAATTTATATGAATAAATACTATTTCTGCTCCAACTCATAGCTTATGTCGAAAATTTACCGAAAGTTACTATTTTTAACCTTTCCGTATTTATAGAGTCCCGAACAGTGGTCTTAAATATAATTAAATTGAAATAATAGATCCAATTCGACCTTTAGTTTAGACGACCGCTATTTCTTTAATTTTTAAAACTACAATCCACGCAGGCAAAGTAAAATGTCATCCGAAAAACTATCGTGTTTTGCTGGAAAAGGCTGAAACGGCCATCGAAAGTGCTCAAATCCTTTAATTAATATCTGGACGATTAAATATTATATTAAAAATAACATATATTTCTATTAAAGTGTATCTTCCGTTTCACTCCAAGTTTACTTTTCTTCGTTCATTGGAGTTAAAAGTCCCCGATTAAATCAATAACTTCCGACCAAAATATAATTTGTTAAATTTGTAAACCAAAGTCTGACTTTTCAAAGTCTCGAATCCCGAATCACGTGTTCCATTTTCTGATCTAAATGACCCGTTATAAACACACGCCAAAATCCGTTTTTAGTTCAAAACTCGTCTAAAATACATCTAATATCGCTTATAGATTGAATATCAATCCCGTTTTTAATATTAATAGATCAATATTTTAACTAACGTCGCAAGTTTTCAATGATTTTCATCACAAAACTATTAATCGATCAATTTAATGAAACAATCAAAATACTTTTGTGGTGCAAAACTAAACTCACCCATTTCGGTGTAACTAAACCAATCAAACGCACCCCGGCTGTTTTACAAATCAAACCAAACACAACACTATCGTGGGCTGTTTGCTTCCGCACCAATCCGACACAACCCCATGCTTTTGTACAGGCCAAACAACCACCCTAAACTGTTTTAACAGCAAACCAAGACGCACCCTAAAGCTGTTTTATAACCTAGCAGACCAAAAAAAACGCCCCTATAAAAAGAGTGCGTTTACTACTCAGCCAAACGCACACCCGTTTTTGTGGTGCTTAAACCCCAATCCAAACGGCACCTTTTGCGTTTTCCGATAAACCAAACACACCCCTTAGTTATTTTCTACATACCCAAACAAACCTAAATCTGTGAATAACAACCAACACGCACCCTTGTCGTATTTTAGCCAACCAAACGCACTCTTTGTTGTTTTATAATAAACCCAACGCATCCTACTCGTGTATAGCCAAACCCACCCTAAGCTGTTATAGAAAACTAAGCGCACCCATGGCTGAAATAATAAATCAAACGCACCATACGTGGTGATATTAACAAAACCAAACGCCCCTTGGCTGTAAACATCAACCAAACGCACCCTAAATTCTACAAAGCCAAACGCACCCTACTCGGTTGTAAACCAAACGCACCCTTAAGCTGTTATGAACAGCAAAACAAACGCCCCCTGTTGCTAAACCCAACCCGAACGCACCCTTGTGGGTTACTATTAAATCAAACGCACCCTTTTATGGTGGTTTTATAAACCAAACGCACCCGTGGCTGAATCGAAAACCAAACGCACACTAACTGGTGCAAAACAGGACCACACGCACCCTGTTGGTATGGTGACTGTGGTGGTATGGAGGCGGTGAGGGTGATGGCGCGTGGAGGAGAGTGGTAGTGGGGATCGGATAGATCGGGTGGTGAGTAACCTTTTTGGTTTTGGTCGGAAATCTTGCCGGAAAACTTTTCCAGCGGTGGCAACGGTGGCCGGCGGCGGCCGGAAATTTTGGGGAGGGAGAGTGTTTTATAAAAGTGTGTGTATAAGAGATGGAAATGAATTAAATGTTATAAACTTTTATTTATATATAAAAGTTAAAAAAATGA
>BQNB010198143.1:0-11158 GCA_026074375.1 Tanacetum coccineum | reverse complement strand
GACCTAAAACCGCTCCTATAGCAAAATCACTAGCATCACACATAATTTCTAGCGGTAAGTCCCAATCCGGGGACACAAGAAAATGAGCTTCGGTTAACTTCTTTTTAAGAATTTTAAAAGAAGATTGACACTCATGAGAGAAGAAGAAAGGGTGTCTTTTTCCAACAGGTGGGTCATCGGCCGAGCTATTTTAGAGAAGTCTTGGATAAATCTCCTATAAAAGCCGACGTGACCCAAGAAGCTCCTAATTCCTTTAACCGTGGTCGGAGGAGGAAGTTTTGCAATTACATCCACTTTAGCTTTATCTACTTCAATACCATTTTTAGAGATCTTATGGCCAAGGACAATGCCTTCTTTGACCATAAAATGGCACTTCTCTCAATTTAGAACTAGATTGGTGTCTTCGCACCGTTTTAGCATCATATCTAAATGGGAGAGGCAAGATGAGAAGGAATCCACAAAGACTGAAAAGTCATCCATGAAAACTTCCATGGTTTTCTCAATCATATCATGGAAAATAGCCGCCATACACCTTTGGAACGTCCCAGGAGCATTGCAAAGACCGAAAGGCATCCTTCGGTAAGCAAATGTTCCATAAGGACAGGTGAAAGTGGTTTTCTCCTGGTCTTGGGGATTAATAGGAATTTGAAAGTATCCAAAAAAACCATCGAGGAAACAATAGTATTCGTTTCCTGCTAAATGCTCTAACATCTGGTCCATGAAAGGGAGGGGAAAATGGTCTTTACGGGTGGCATCGTTTAACTTTCGGTAGTCAATACAAACACGTCAACCCGTGACCAATCTTGTAGGAATCAAATCATTATTTTCATTAGTAATTATTGTCATACCCCCTTTTTTGGGTACGACGTGAACATGGCTCACCCAAGGACTATCAGAGATAGGGTAAATTAATCCAGCATCGAGACGTTTGATAACTTCTTCTTTAATTACTTCATGGATTTTAGGATTTACCCGTCTCTGGTGTTGAACAGCCGGTTTAAAAGCATCTTCCTTTAATATCTTATGAGTGCAAAAATTCAGATCAATGCCTTGAATATAAGATATTTTCCAGGCTATCGCCCGTTTATGTGATTTTAAAACCTTTAGAAGCTGTTCTTTTTCCTCCCTCTTCAAGTCTTTAGCAATAATGACTGGTAACTTAGAAGTACCCTCTAAATATGCATACTCGAGATATGGAGGTAAGTCCTTGAGCTCAAGATCCGGAGGGTCATTAATAGAAGATTTAATCTTTTCAGTTTCATTAATCAAACATACACGTAGGGGAATATGAGGGAGATTAGGTGTAGGATTTTCATTAAGTAATTCTTCTAGAAAAAGAATATCTCCCTTCGAGTCATAGATGCCATTATCAATACCTGGTAGTATTGAATCATTTAGAGAAAGAAATGCGTCGGTCTCTTCCAAAAGAAAATCACTATCTCCGAAGGGAGTGAGAGAAGGGGAGAGAGACTCGAGCACAGGGTCAAGAGAAGGAGTGGGACTGCCACTCATTGTATTAATTGATTTTTGAACATTTAACACCTCATGGAAATGATCCTCGCATGTAATATCAAGAATGTCAATCTTATGGATTGATTCATCACTATGTTTATGAGGATATTTCAAGGTACTTTCAACATTAAAGACCAATTCCTCATCACCCACTCGATAAGAGGTTAATTTTCGGCGTGTACCGTCCCACTAAAGTTAGGCCGTCGCTCAGAAAAAAGGTCTCCCCAAGATAAGAGGAACCCGAGGATAAACCTCATAGTCAACTACCACAAAGTCAGCTAGGAAGGTAAACTTTCCGACTTGAATGAAGACATCCTCAGCTATTCTGGCTGGATAAGCAACAGTCCGGGTAGCTAACTCAAGGGTCATTGGATTGGAAGAAAGATCAGGAAGGGATAGTGTCTTCCACACAGATAGGGGCATCAAGTTAATGCTAGCACCTAGATCGGCTAGGGCCATGCATGACTCGAGCCCATAGAAATCACATAGAATGATAAACCTCCTAGTGTCTCCAAGTTTATCAGGTAACTTTTTGAGGAGCACAACTGAGCAGTTCTCATTCAAGGGTGTATTTGCCATTTCAAGAAGTTTCTCCTTATTTGTAAGGAGATCTTTAACCATTTTAGCGAATTTAGGCATGTGAGCTAAAGCCTCGGCAAAGCTGATATTGAAGTGTATCTTTTTAAACATTTGTAAGAAACTATGAATTTGGATATCAGCTTTACCTTGCAACTTTTCCTTATTCAACCTCGATGGATATGGTATCGAAGGTTGATGCGGATTAGGCTTAGGAATCACAGGAGAAGAAACAGGAGCATGAAGAAGCTCAGTAGAAGCGGGAGACGGCTGAACAACTGGAGGTGGGACACTAGTGGTACTCTCGGTGAGTACCGGGTCCGTTATCGTCTCCGGTTCTTGGTCCACCTCCTTAGAAGAAGAAAGAGGAGGAGGAGGAACCGAGGGTCCAGCTAAAGTAACACCACTTTGAGTGGTGATAGCTTTAAGATCTTCCCGAGGGTTGGGAACGGTGTTGCTTGGCAACACTCCCTAAGGTCTTTCCATAAGAAACCTTTTGAGTAGATCCATTGTTATTTGACATATAGTTGTTATGGTTCTTCAATTGTCTGAAATTAAGATTATTATACTCTTGCATTTGTTGCATCCTAGCCTTAGTCATTTTCATATGTTGATTCATCATTTCTTCAAAAGAAGGCACATTTGACTGAGCTTGATTCTGATTATATCCCTGATTTTGGTAGTAGTTATTTCCTTGATTATAATTCGGACCTCTATTTTGATTAAACCCTTGGTTTTGAGAACCTTGATTATATTGATTTTGGTTATGATTCTGGTTCTGATTCTGATTCCTGTTTTGATAATTTTGATAATTTCCCTGATTAGCTCCTTGATAATTTCCCTGATTATTTTGATTTTGATTATTTCCTTGATTAAATCCGGGTGGTCCAAGATAGTTATTCGAACGATAGCTAAGCAGATTTCGGTTACCTTGTGGTTGGTAAGAATTACCACCTTGGTTATAGGTTCCCGAAGTAGCGTATACGTCCTGAGTGTAGCCACCGGTGGCTTGACACTCGAAGTAGGGGTGTGGACCACCACACGTCTCACAACCGTTTTGAACAGAATTAACTCCATTTTGTGCAGAATCAACCGGTCGGTGTAAAGCGAGAAGAGCTTCAACTTGCTTAGTGAGAGAACTAATATGAGCATCTTGAGCTGAGCTCCCACTAGCACTTGCAACTTGAGGTTTGTTTCTAGAAGTTTGAACTTTAGATTTATTCTTAATAATAGTCAAAGCCTCTTGGGTATTCTTTGTCAAAAAATTACCTTCAGCTGCAGAATTAAGAGAATCCTAATCAGCTTGACTCAAACTATTTTAGAAAGTATCAATCTGATGGAGAAGAGAAAAGCCATGATGGGGACATTTATTAAGAAGATCTTTAAATCGGTCCCAGGCTTCAGCAAAAGTCTCACCGAATCTTTGTTGAAATCTCGTGATTTCATTTCGAAGATTGGTAGTCTTAGAAGGAGGAAAGAAATGGTTCACGAACTTGGACACAAGATCGTTCCAAGTTGTGATAGAATTTGGAGGTTCTTTATCAAGCCAAGTCCGGGCTGCTCCTTCGAGAGAAAATGGAAACAACATCAACTTAATAACATCGGGTGGAACTTGATTAAGTTTCACCGTTTGAGTTATTTTCGTAAAACATCGAATATGAGAACGAGGATCGTCATTCTCAAAACCGTGAAAAGAGATAGCGGTTACTAGATTAAGTAAACCGGTCTTCAATTCAAATTGATTAGCGAGAATGGGGGGTACAACAATTGCATCCCCGACACCATCGGTAGGTGCCTGAAGTAATTCCTCCATCGAGCGGAGGTCGGGTATCGGACCCTGAGGTGGAGCTTGTCCAGCCATATCGTCTTCTTCTAGATCGAAAAGGAGTGACGGTTCACTTCGATTCCTTCGACTTATTAACTTTTCGGGATCTTCAATAGGAGATAAAAGTCGTCTAGCGGAAGAACGTGTGCTCATGCACTATATAGAATAAAATATAGAAAAAGAAATAAGACAAATATTTTTTGGTTTTTATGAAGAAAATAAAAGGAAAATATTTTTTGATTTTTAATAAGAGAGAATAAAAGGATTTTTTTTGGATTTTTATTGATTTTATAATTTTTATTTTTTATATTTTTAATAGGTACAAAAATAACTTTCAAAGAGAAAGGATCTTCAAGGCGTCAACCACGAAACAAAAACGTGATGATCTTAACAAAACCTCCCCATTTGAACGGCGCCAAAAACTGATTCGCACGAAACGTGCTCGTCGAGTAATAGTATAGTATAGTAATTCCCGTAGGATGTGAAAATTGCTTGAGGACAAACAATAATCAATCCTTCCGGAGTCGAAGTCCCAACGAGGTTTGAATTGAACAAATCACGATTATGTTTTCGAAGAATAATGCTTGATTATCTTTTAAGGCTTTTGGTTTTAAAAACTACTCTTTAAAACTAAGAAAATATACTAAAATTATACTAAAACAATTAAGCTACAAGAATTATACTAAAATGATCTAGAAGATTATTAAAATGCAAATGCTTGCTAAGTGATGTGAAAAGTTTATTAAGTGTGAATTAAGGTTTATTAACGAATTAACGTCCTTAGAAAACGATTGTTATTCACAAGTTAGCTTATATTGACAAACATTCTTTAAAAAGATATTAATTACTAGATGTGTAGTTTAACTATTTTTTCTGGATTTCGCCCTTAAACATATTTAAACCACAAATCTAAATAATCCAAAATTAATAATCAATTAAACCTTATTCAAATCCACACTTAATTCACAATTTAAAATTTCACTTAACAAGCATTAATTAAACTACTCGTTACTCATAATGATCAAATACGCAAAGCAAAACATTTTTAATCTAAGCTACACTAATATATTGAAAAAGGATAGAAAATGGAACCGAATTGAAGACCCGCAATTAAACGAATACCACCCGATTTATTTAGCTAAAGCAAATGATCAAATTCGGTCTAGCTAAATAAACCCGTAAGCTCCACGCCTCATGACTTGACCGGTACCAAAAATTATAAAACACAAACAAAATTTTATGAAACAAACAATAATATCAATTACCAATTCTAATTCTAAAATTACGCAAGCCCGGAATCTAGCAAGCCCAACTAATAAATTTCTACAAACCGAACAAAGAGACCAAGAACCAAACTAACCCTAATACTAACTGTGGCCTAAAAATCCTATATTCCAAACGCAGCCTAACTAAATTCTGCAAACTAGAGGAAACCCACTAACTAATCGTGGCATAATAACCAACTAGGCACAACTGAGAATTATACTAACCAACGGAGGCCCAAATGATTCCAAACGTGGCTTAAAAGCGAATTTCTACAAATCAAACGCAGTCTACTCGTGAGCTTAATAAATCTAACATGAAACTTTTTATAAGCTAAACCAATACAAATTTGAAACAGTGAATAAGCTAAACCATAGTAACGACAAACTAACTAAAAATGAAAACAAGAAATAAGAACAAGATTAAAAGCTTTTGGAGATTTGAGCTAAATCTACACTCGAATAAGCCATAAGATTAGCTTATTCGAAACTAGGATATAAGCTGAATAATGGAAGAACAAACAACTCCTTACTCGAAAATAAGCCAAACGAATACTTGTTTAAAAACTTATTGATCGAGGCTTATTAAAAAACTAAGTAACAAAATCTAATAAGCTAAGGTATAGAAAATTTCTTTATACTTATCTCGCAAATAAGCCAAAGAATATGCTCAGAAAATAATGGGTTAATAAGAAAAGTTATTGAAAGGTGAAAAAAGAAAAGAAGACGAGAATAAGCTGCTGGGAAAAGCTATTAAAACAAACCAACTTTCATTAAAATTCCAATAAGCCAAGACTTATAATAAGCTAAAATCCAATAAGCTTTTAAGCTTTTACATGAAAAGTAAATAAGCAAAACTACTCCTAATAACTAAAAGATAGAAAAATAAGTCCTAAATCTAATAATCCCTTTCAGCTGCCGTGTCTGTCTTTTTATAAGCCAAAGTTTAGGGGTAAATTTGTAAAATCATATGAAGAGCGTGCTAGGAAATTTCAACGAAGAAGCCTTCATTCACCTAATCATTGTATGAATAACAACCTCAGACTGAAAATTCCTTAGATCCACCACTAGAATTATGCCACGTAGCCACTTTATTTGCGTCTTATAAACGCATGCACGAAACTCGTACTCCTTTGCTTTAAAATTAAAATGAGATGACATAGAAGATGCCACGTGGAGATCGAGTATTGGCCGAAAGAATGAAGTGGAAGGTCACGTGACCTTTATTGAATTAATTAGAAGCACATGGTATTCATTTGCCATACTTTGCATAGCATAGTTTCAAATCTTGTATCTTTGTATTTGGGCCGAGCAAGGAAGTGAAAAAAACTTGGGCCCAGCCTTCAAATTTTAATGTGGGCTCAGTCCATTCTTAGTAGGCTAGCATGTGAAAGATTTTTTTTATCTTAGGCTTATTTGGACTAAGTAAATGTAAGGGTCGGTCCGACCCATATAAATGGTGTCGGGCCTGCCCAATAAGATATGAAAGCACCATCGGACTCGAATTCCCGTGCTCTCTCCAATGGCATGCTCGGGGAATTTTTCCAACTTCGTCTTGACTTCAAATAATAAGCAAACTTGATAGAGTCAAGCCCGAGAATCATCGTTTTTGCTCCGTTTTCAATCTTTTGTACCTGCGAGACATAAAAACATAAACCAAACATATTTGCAATAATATTAAGCATATTTAGTATTTTTAGGTCTGTTTAATATTGTTTTACGGTGGTAATAACGATGTGTGTTTTGCCACACAATAGTCGTTGTGTAGGTTGTTATTTATGTAATCAAGTTTTACCTATTTATTATTATGCCGACTACACCTAAAATTAACACTTTTAACGGGCAGAGTGTACCCGGTCAATGTGTAGTTTCATTGGTAAGTGGGTGTCGATCTTTAGGAGCGGAGTGTTAATCCTTTCTAATTCATCAGTATTTTAGTTATCTACGTTAAACCTAAAACTAATGCAAAAGGGGGGTTCAGTTCTGAGAGTGCTGGCACGGTTTGTGTATATTCTAACCTAGGTTTTGATGACAAGATAAAGCAATAAAACACACACAGAAGACAAAGACAAAAACGATGGAGAAGCGGATTGGTCGAGAACATATTAAGAAAACGTATCAACCTTATGAATAATCTGGATAATGTAGTTGTTTATTTAGTGCATATTGATTGTCTTATCTCGTAACGGGCATGTCATTCCTAGACTTAAGCGGTACTTCTTCCTAAGACATAGACACGCTAATCCTGTCATAATTAGACGCATCCGCATAAAGCATCCTTATGTTGATTATAATCTATCTTATGATCTAAGTAATGGTGCTCTTACTAAACCCTACCTCATCGAGACTTTACCCACTTACTACTTAACGGTTATTTATATACTAGTAGTCCACTGTCCGAGTCTTTACCTATGGAATAAGAACGTACTCATTGATCATAGGGTCACTTGCTAGTCCAACTAAGCTTACTATTCTAAAGGCAAAGACAGGTCCATATTTGTGATCCTATGATTCTAGATATATATATTGTAATATGGAGAGCTATTCCGGACTATTAGCCTACGTCCAAACAACACTAAAGTTGCAGTGCATTAAATATGTAGGACTAGACCCAGTTGAATGATATGTCGCATACTTAAGCACGTAAACGAATATAAATTGATAGACATAAACAACAATCAACAATAAATTAAGCAATCGAGATAAACAAACCAAACATTAGATCTTCATAAACATGGCTGATACCTAAAGGTATCAGCCAATAGTCATTGTAAAAATACACACGGTTTGATATATAAACGATTAAAATAAAGAAACCTTAATACGAACGCTGTAATTCGGTTTTTGCACCGAAGATTACAAGAGTTTTTCTATGATCTTGAGGCTCTTTTCCGACCTTCAATGCTCTTCTAATCGTCTCTTGGTCGACTTGGTGGTTTAGGGATTCACTTGCATACCTAAAACTAAGTTTTGGGTCGTCTATTTATAGTGTCTGGAATCGCGACGATATGCCGTATCCATCCATGTGGGATACGGCGTATTGGGGATTTCTTAGAGTAAGGATCACGTTTGATATTTTCCAGAATATTTTATTACTATATTCTGAATACGGCGTATAGGGGTTTTCTGGATACGGCATATTGGTCTTTATGTCTTCGTGGTTTCTTGTGAAGTGTGGGCACGGATACGCCGTATCTTCTTGATGGATACGGCGTTTATAACACCCCCATAAAATCACAACGCAGCAGAACAACACTTTTGGGGTGCTACTTCATAGTTCATACACACAAGTTACAGAAAACGACCTTAAAAGAGACGTTTAATAAAATGTCACATTCGATTTAAATAAATCAGAGTAAATTCAGGTCCCAATAATTTTAATAAGAATTGCAAGCGTTCAAACATGACTCATTTGTATAATTAAAGAAAACAATTATCGGATGTGAAGAAAACCAAGTCCTTAAAGTTTTGATATCCTACTTGTCACATGATGTACTTTATAATTTATAACACTTGATTGAATTTTATTCATGCTTTTATTAAATTTTCTGACATTAGTGGCATTTTGGTAATTTTGCACTTGTTCTGATTTTAGGGTTTTACAATATTTCAGTAAGAAAAATAGCGTTACAACATTTCAAAGTATTATTTTTGAAATCCAAGTAGTGATTCAATAAATCAAGTAATGTTCAGTAGTGGACCACAAGATTTAAATAATGTAGATAAGAGAAACAAATTCACCAAGTATAAATAAAATATATATATTATTGCGCTAAGCTCATGACACCAAAACCTTAACGTACTTCAATCAATGGATTGGATATGCCCAAAAAGAGATACAGATGCTGCCAAACATCCTACGAATTACTTCAAATGTTAAATGCGCCCATGGTCAACATGAAACCATAATTCATGACGGGGATGGTCAGTCCCGGTAGATCTATCCATAACACTTGCGTTTACTACAATAGCAATTAACGGTTCATGATTGAAAAGGGGACTTAAGTGGCTATAGCGGCACTTAGGCAATAATATTCAGGTAATAATCTGGATAACATACAATTTGAAAAGCTTTATGTCCAAAGTAAAACAAGTAATGTGTTTGAAACTCTTGTTTTCACATATATATATATTCAATGATCTCAAATCATGTAGTAAGCAATTCAAGCTTTAGTAAATTCATGAGTAAACAACCATGTATTAGAAGTCATGTAGTAAGCAAGTAAACGATTTAGTAAAAATAGTCATGTAACGCTTATGTATTAGAAATCAATGAGTTTACTTGGTAAAACGAGCAAGTATTCTCACCCCAAAAACAGTTTATAAAAACCATTAAAAAGAAAAGGTGGGGCTATAAACTCACTGTAAGTAGAAGTATTGAACGAGAAATTCAACATAGAAAGAACGGCGACAACGTCTCACCCGCGACCTATAATAATGGTGTGCGTATTAGGAGAATATAACTTATAAGAAAAATGCATAAATTGCACATATAAATAAATATGTATGTTTTCTACATATGTATAATGTTATATCATAGAATCCATGTGCGCGCCTCAACTTCTTATTAATACATTCTAAGTTTTTCTGATTTTGTCCGATTTTCCTAGTCACTTGACAACCTTTAAAAAAATACCAAACAACCTCAAACGCCTTCCATACTCCATTTCTAACAACCTCAATGTGTTAATAACCAACTGTATTTTTCCTAAAAATGTTTGACAAGTCTAACTATTTTTTTAAAATTCGACGACTCGAAGTGTCCGGAAAAGGACATGCTATCACCACTTAAAAGTTTGGCTTGACCTGACCTATTTAGACTCTTTAATAAAGTCTAAAAGAATTTCAAAAAATCCTATACAACATGAACTTGCTACAGTAGCAATCACATATATTAAAAAGGTGTTTTGATATGTCGGCTACCCTCACAAACACAACCCAGAAAACTGTCCCCAAACAAAGATTTGACAATGAATCTCGTAAAATCATTTTGACCATCTTCCACTTACTGAAAATTTATGAAATCACCTTCGTTGGAAAATAGACTCTTTGGAATTAGTTTTAGGATCAAGAAAATTAATAAAAGCTATTTGGATGATTAAGTTACGACTCTCGCAAGACGACTTAAAAATCTGCCCAAATTCCTATTCCAAATTTACAACGATCAACCCATCCAAACGCACCCATACTCTAACTTATTATACCCAATTCGATTTTAGACACAACCGAAAGCTTAAGTATGACTTATTTGTTATTAAATAGTTCTCGTTATAATATTTCAAGTTCAACGGTTTCTACTACACAAAATGATCATTCTTAAATTTTTACCAAATTTGACCTTTTAAAATGTATGTTTTTCATTAGTTTGTCTAGTATGGGTAGGTGGTGATGGTAGGGGTAGTGATGGTGAGGGAATCTAGGGGAGTGGGGATGATAGTGGAGTAAGTGGAGAAGGTGGTGGTGATGAAGGTAGTGCAGCAGCAACCACGACAATGAGTGCCTCAGTAGAAGCTGACATCGGTGTCTGGTGTCGGACGAATATCCTAGCCGTGCGACGTCTAGGTGATGGTACATGTGTAGGTGCAGACTCGTCTGTCTCAAATGCCTTTGTATCCTCAACTGAGGGAACATGGTCATTAACAGGTACAACAAAAGAGTCGGCCAGAGCTGGATGCTCCTCCTCCTCTTTTTCATCATCCTTAAAAGCCTCCTGCTTCTCCTCCTCCTCCTCCTCATCATCATCATCATCATCGGATGACTCATCATCAGCATCATCTCCTCCATCGGCAGGATAGTCGGCAAGATCCTCCTTAGGGTCCTCCTCAGGATCGGAGTCAGCAACATAGCCCGGTGATAGGGTTGTAGGTGAAGCATCATCTAGTAAAGGCTGATCCTCAATAGGTACCTTAGCGTCAGATGGTGCCAAGTACTCTGGGTACTCAGCCTCAGGTACATAGTCTGGAGAAAGCGGTGCCTGCTCTGG
>BQNB010198138.1:0-11158 GCA_026074375.1 Tanacetum coccineum | reverse complement strand
GTCAGAAGCCATCCGGCCTACTGATACAACCAGAGATCCCTATATGGAAATGGGAAAGAATAACAATGGATTTCATTACAAAACTACCCAGAACCTCATGCAGACGTGACACAATTTGGGTTATTGTAGATCGCCTTACCTAATCAGCACATTTCATCCCCATCAAAGACCCCGATAGTATGGAAACCCTTACAAGGTTATATATAAAGGAAATAATATCATGACATGGAGTGCCAGTATCCATCATCTCGGATCGTAACATTCGCTTTACATACAGATTCTGGCAATCATTATAAAGTGCTTTAGGTACACAATTAGACATGAGTACGGCATATCATCCTGAGACCGATGGACAAAGTGAAAGAACCATCCAAACACTCGAAGATATGCTTTGAGCTTGTGTTATAGATTTTGGAAAAGGATGGGAAAGACACTTTTCATTTGTAGAATTTTCCTACAATAACAGTTACCATGCCAGTATTAAGGCAGCACCATTCGATGCACTTTATGGTCGAAAGTGCAGATCACCTGTTTGTTGGGCCAAAGTTGGAGATATTCAACTTACGGGACCAGAAATAATCCATGAAACCACTAGGAAGATAGTGCAAATTCGACAACGCTTGCAAGCTTCAAGAGACCGACAGAGAAGTTATGCCAATGGAAGACGAAAGCCTTTAGAATTTCAAGTTGGAGACCGAGTTATGTTAAAAGTGTCACTTCATAAAGGTGTCATCCGATTTGGAAAACGAGGAAAGCTTAATCCCCGGTACATTGGACCCATTCAAAATCCTTGAACGGATTGGTCTAGTGGCATATAAACTTTAGCTTCCTGAAGAGCTTAGTAATGTCCACAATACCTTTCACGTTTCAAATCTAAAGAAATGCTTATCTGACGAATCCCTTGTCATTCCAATGAAAGAGCTTCGGCTCGATGACAAACTCAACTTTGTGGAAGAACCAGTGGAGATTATGGATCGAGAAGTCAAGCAACTGAAACAAAGTCGTATTCCTATAGTCAAAGTAAGATGGAACTCTAAAAGAGGACCAGAATTTACATGGGAACGCGAAGATCAAATTCGTGCCAAGTATCCACATCTGTTTTCAAACATCACTCCGCATCCAACTAAATCTCGGGACAAGATTTCTTTTAAGGGAGGGAGACTATAACAACCCGCAATTTTTATCAATGTAAATATCCATCTATTAAATTAGATGCACTGTAATATCCATCTATTAAAATTAGATGCAATGTAATATCCATCTATTATAAATATATCACCTTCTTACAGGGAATTTTTTTGCTTTATCTCAATATGCAACGTAACTTGCATCTTTAAAGTAAACGAGCTCACACAACCTCTATCAATGCCATCTATATCTATGTTTATATCATATAAACATCCTAATATGTCAAGTCTATATCCTAATATCATTTTTACTAAGTACATTATCCATTTAACGTACTTTTCAAAATGTTATTTCAAAACAAGCATTAAACGTTAATGTTTACATCAAAACCCTAATTATATGTAATATATACATATAAAATGAAAGTACAAGCCTTTAAAGCATGTGTACAAGTATCAATGCACCACATTTGAATATCTTTATCCTCCTGAATCAAGTTACAACTTTCTAAAGCACAATGTACAAATCAATAATGCAAGAAAGTCAAACTAGGTCATTTAAGCTCCTAAACCTTTTTAAAACTACACTACTTTAACGCAAGGTACAAGTACTTAATTCATGACTCCTAAACCCTAATCTATCCATAAGTCTTAACCCCTAATCTATGTTTAAAACCCTAAATCATAAAACAAAACCCCTAAACCTAAGTTTCACATTCAAAACTCAAAACTAAACCTTAAACTAAGCCCTAAACCTTAATCCTAAGCCCTAATCTCAGTCCTAACACTAATCCTAAATCTTAATCTACCCTTAATCCTAACCCTAATCCGCATTTTAAAACCCTAAACCCTAACCCGAAAGAAAAACTAACCCGACACCATTTTCTTTCATTATGACCCATTTTTAAAGCAACCAAGCACCTCAAGCACCTCTATGACATCACCAAGCAAGCAACCAAGTAGCTTACAAGCACCTCCATCACCTCCTTGTCTTCCTTTTCCTAGCCGAACCACACAAACACCCCAAAATCCTTCCACCTTGCTTAGCTAGTCTTCTATCTCTTCCTACTCATCATTCTAGCTTCCATGATTCAGCTAATGTAGCCTTGACACTAATCAAATGAGTAAACTTGGTCACTAAGGATCCTTGAAGGCTATAAATAGCCGAACACCCCTTTCATTTCATTTCATCCCACACATCTCATCTCATACCCTCAAATGGAATTCTAGCCTTTCATAGCAGCAATAGAAGATCAAGAGAAGTCCCTAAGCTCAGAATAGAAGCCAAGAATCAAGAAAAACGAAGCCTTGAAGTCGTTACTAGGCGTACAAACCCGAAAACCCCATTTCGACCCATTTTAGCTCAAGTAATCCTAAGATCTTATTCCATAAGCTTATATTCTGTACAATAATATTAATAATACTCTTAATATCATGTATGAACTCTTGTTTGAAGCTTTGAATCCTCAAACCCATGTGTTTTTGATAAAAACCCTAAAACCGACCCGTTTTGATTTTCTAGCTAACGAATCATTTTTCTAAACTTTTATTACGTTAGAACATCTTATTTTAGCTTATTTCCTAATAACTATAACTACAAATATCATTTGGAGTCTTAAAATAAACTTGCATGGCTTTTTGGACTTGTTTTACAAAAGTTTCCATGCATAGGGGTATATATCGTAACTTTCTGAAATTTATAACTAAAGGGGCTGAAAATGTTATTTTCTTAAAGTTTATAACTATAAGGACATATTTTTCCAAGTTTCGAAGTTAAGGGTTTAAATTATATCTACTTTATATATAAAGGACTAAACTTGTAAAAGTTTATAAACCAGAGGTATATATTGCCAATTTTGCAAACTTATAAAATATTATATTTTTATATTAATTATAAAAATATATATAAATTATTCTAGCTTTTGAAGAAACTTAAAACTATAATGTATCACATTTTCATGTAAGGGGTTTTCATTTGGGTATACGTTTTGACGAGTTTGCTGGATTTACGATTTAAAGTGTCCTGGCTCCTCAAACATTTACTACATGACCTCTGAATTATGATGGCCCGAATAGTGATACGATATTTCTATAATAAATCCAATCAAAATGATATTTCATTATGACATAAAACATATCCAATCAAACTAAGACTTGACATATTACCCAGGTTGTGTGACGAAGCCGTTACTTTCATTTCATATACTTTTGCCATCATCAAAATCCCTGAATTGTTTAAGGTAGTTCCATAGCTCGGCATTTCAATCTTCTAAATGTTTTTCATAAACCCGCGAGGGGATAACATGCTAAAACCATAAAAGCAAGTAATATTCTGTATGCAATCCTGATACATTGTGCCTAAGTCCCTACTTTTGCCATTTACGACCTTCCCACTATCATAGAACTGTAATTATTCTCGTCGGGGTAAGCGCGAATGCTGTGAATAGATCTATTTGGGACTGGACTCCCCGTTGGTGTACATATACTGTCGGTAACCAATAACACACATTTGAATAACTTTACGAGTGTTTTGGCAAAGACACCCGTTGGGGAAATTATTTGTAATTATTTAACCTAAGGCTTCGGTGTCATGAGCTTAGGGAAATAATATTATTTTCCATGATAATTGTACATGCATGCAATTATTACAAACTATGGGTGTATAACAACGTAACCTACTATTGAACTTGTATTCAAACTACTTTACTTAAACCTATGAATTTCACTCAACCTTTGTGTTGACTTTTTAGTATGTTTATCTCAGGTAACTGAACATCTTATGGCACGGAGTGGCACGGACTTGAAGATGGCTAAACTGTTATCATTCAAACTTATGCTCCTCAGCATCGATGTATAAGCACATACGATCTGTGGGACGTCGTGTCCTTGTGGACCTACGAATGGGAATGATATCACTTTGAGGTTCAATTATTTCTAGATCACCTTCTTCATGATTTAAGCTAGTGTCTATAGAAGGATTCGTATATTCTTCTTGAATAATTTCAAGATCTTTTAAACTCCCACTTGCTTCTTGATTTATAAGACTATTCTTTAGGAATTCAGCATTCCGAGCAACAAGGACTTTGTTCTCGGGTGGTAGTAGAAAGAATATCGCTATTTTATCCTTCGGGTATACCTATGAAGAAACACTTAAAAGACCTGGTTATAACTTTTCAGGCTTGGTAAGAGTATCTCGCTTAACAAGTGCCTCACAACCCCAGACTTTTAAGTAAGACAACTTAGGGGCTTGCCCATGCAATACTTCGTATGGTGTCTTTCAACCTTCTTAGTTGGAACATATTGAGAATACTGTGCAGTAGTCTTCAAGAGCAAAATCCCAAAAGGACTTTGGGAAGAGTTGTTTGACCTCATCATAGATCTAACAAATACAAGAAGAAAGATATCTATATAGGTCTGTTTCCTCACTCTCCCACACCATTGTTGTTTGGAGTGTATAGGAGAGTACGTTGGCATAAACCCATGATCCTTTAGATGATCCAAAAACCCTTGACTCGTATATTCGCCCCCACGATCAGAACATAGCGATTTTATGGTCTTACCGAGTTGATTTTCTACTTCCTTTTGAAATACTTTAAAAGTTTCAAACACTTTATGTTTATGCTTTAACAAGTAAACATAACCATAACGACTGAAGTCGTCAGTGAAAGTGACGAAGTAGTTTGCTCCTTGTCTTGACATGATCTTAAATGGGCCACATACATCGGTGTGTATTAAAAAATATAGCCAGCATAAGCTGTCTAATCTGTCTGTTTCCATAAGCTTACTTCTATAAGTTCTAGTTTTCAAAAATCTTTTCAAATAGATTTTTCTTATAGCATTTAAGCCAGGCTTTCTATAAGTTCTAGTTTTCAAAATAAGCTTATTTTCTAGGTTAGCTTAAATTAGTCTTTCAGCTTATTAAGTCAGTAGGGTTCGAATTGTAGCTTTTTCATAAAAACCAAAAACACCAAAAACAGTAGCCTGTAGTTTTCTTTTTATACTTTTTAAGTGCTTATTTGTTTTTCAAATTATTGTTGGTTTGCTGTCTCAAGAAGCTTGTTATCTGAGTTTTAAGAAGTTGTTAAGTTTAAAGCCATAAGTTTCCTTTAGCTCATAGTAAATTAATCTCATAGTTGCTTCTAAGGGCCTGTTTGGTTATTAGTTTTAATAAAAGAGCTTATTTAGTCTTCTAGCTTATTGCTGGTATATTTTTAGTTCTGTTTAGCTCATTAGCTTAGGTTTTGCATATTATAGCTTATTCAGTCTTAACTTTAGCTTATTTAGTCTTCTAGCTTATTTAGTTTAAGAAAAACTCCAAAGATAGTTAAGTAGTAACTGTCTAGTTTTAAGCTGTTTAACAGCTTATTTAGTGCTTTTCATAAAAAGTTTCTTTTATTAAAAGTGCTTATTTTGAGCTTTTCTACAACTTTGCTTTTATAAGTTTTCAAAAATAAAAAAAGGGACGGATGAAATCGGGGGTGAGCAAGACTCGAGCCCCCGACCTCAACACCCTCAACCCTTATAAACAACACACACCATACACCACTACCATCGTGCCCTGGGGACTTTTTCATTATACCTTTGCAAAATTATTATTAGTACACGTTTTCTCCCTTTTAAGCTAATAAGCTGTTATAGCTTTTTACACATCTTATTCGTTAAGATGTGACCACAAGCTTATTTTCCCTAGGTTCTATTTAGTTCAAGCTATTTTCAGTATTTTTTTTAGAATTTTTATAATTAATTTAATATTTTTAAACATTTATTTTTATTAAAAACTTTAAAAAATCATAAAGAATAGAAAATAATCAGAAAAAATATAATTCTTGTTTAGAAAATTTTCTTTTATCATAAAGTTTCTAGGAAAATTAGTTTTGTTTTCGTAGGGTTAAAATTGCAAAATTTCATTTTTTAAAGAACGGGATTCGTTCCCGTTTACATTTTTTTTGTGTTTTTAAGCTCATTTTAATTCCATTTTTGTTCTAGTTTTCTTTAAACTTATTTTTAGCCAATTATAGTCTATTTAAAAATAAAAATTCAATTTAGGTTTAATTTTGGAAATTTAGGGTTTTTTAACTGCCGTTTAGGGTTCCCGTTTTGCGTTTTTAGTTAAAGTTTAATTTCCCGTTATTTGCTTTCGTGTTTAATTGTTATCATTTGCTTATTTTAACTTGTAGAAGTAGATAATCAAATCAATCTTTGTTTCCAATTCAAATCATTGTCCTAACAACAAACGTGGTTTCAATTTCACAAATCGTTGGGTTTAACGACCCGGGAATCATACTTCCCGGCTAATATACGTATTATATTATATATATATTTGTGAAGATTTTCCTTTTTACCTTTGTCCTCAAGGGTAATTTGGTAATTTTCCATCATATTATATTTTTTAAATTACGTGTGTTGATTTACTTTGCAATCACACAACTTCGTCAATATCATTAAAACATATGTGCACCATACAATTTTTTGTAGGTCTTGTTTAACTGCACAGTGAAAAGAGCATGCATGATTATTATACAATTTAAAAAATAACGTTCTTAAAAGTGCAATCATAACGGTAAACAAAATTTCATGACAAACTCCAAACTTCATATTTAAAAAAGTTTTTACCAAACGAGTTACATCAATGCACCAAAGAGGGCACTCGTTAAACTCACATGTTAAAACCGTATTATCATATGCTTTATAGGCGGTATAGAACTATAGATATAGATATAGATTAGCATCAAACCAATATAAAACCGCTAGCAAGTCGGTGACCAATCTAATACATTTATTGAAGCAGTTCCATCTTGAAAGGATGACGAATAGAATTACCATGTGAAGTAAAACTAATATAAAATTATAAAACTTAGTAATTTGTAATGTTCCTAGGTTGTTAATATCTGCAACAAATAGTACTTGTACAAGTAATCAGATGCACATTGTAAAATAAAAATATTAATACAAAGTTTGTTAAGGTTCAATAACATTATTATGGTTTTAATTAGGATCGAAATATCAAATGGTTTGGATTTGGTAAACTTTCTTTATACTTTTGTTTAGATTTCCAACACAGAAACACAAATGAGAAAATAAAAGTGGGCATGTGACGATACCAGGCTTTGTAACAAGATCCTTGTTAAAAGGGATTTTTAAAACATGAATTCTTTTTATGGTTATCTCAGGCAAGACTAATCATAGATTAAAATAATATCATATACATCTATAGATACATATGACATCTAATTCACAACAAAATGATGACTTACAACACAGATGACATATCATATATTTCCCATATCTGTAGCCAGGGACGGAGCCAGGGGGCTGGAGGGTGCTCGGCCACCCCCAACTAGCCCTACTAGCAAATTTTTAATGGCAAAAAGTAGTATTCGAGTTGTTTATTTGGCCGTCGGCCACCCCTAACTTGGCCAACTAGCCCTTTTTAATGGCGAAAAGTAGTCTTCGAGTTGTTTATTTGGCCGTAAACTATGGAAGAATTAGGAACATTGGGAAGTGTGTAGTGAAATGAAGAAGATAAAGTGGTAATATGGGAAAGTGATAAATGAATGAGTGTCTTGGTAAAACTTTGTACTTTTTTCTTATTTTAACCAAAAATGTGTACTTTAGTGAACAATTATATTTAATTGCCTAAATTATCTTTTATAAATTTGTATTTTTTGGTTGATGAATTAGTAAATAAAGATTTTTGGTGCAATTGTATGCTACGATGTTACTATCGAGCTTCTAAAACAAAGAATTGCGTGTTACGGTTCAAAAAAAAAAATTAGGCCCCCATCAATACGAATTTCTGGCTCCGTCTCTGTCTGTAGCATCTCCGCTTGACCCTTCACTAATAACTTTGACCAGATCCGGCGACGATCTGATAAACCGGTGACGACAATCCTACGCTAGCTAAATATCCAGCGACCACAACGGCTTAAGGTTTCAAAGGATAGATGACGGAGGATGTAACCTTAGATCTGTAGCAAAAACAAAAAATATATTCTCTTCGAATCTTCGATCAAATACCGAATCAGCCTGCCATAACACCGATGGCGATGGCAGTCCGTGATGATGATTCTTGGGGTTAGGTTGTGGGTGGAGGCTAGGGTTTGAAAGAGAGATAACTGTGTGTGTGGGGAGATAAAAAAAATACCGTAACTGATTTTAATCAATTTTCAAAAAAGTATATAAGAATTTTAATAAAATATAATTTGTAAATACCATTTATACCCTTCTTTCATTTATAAACTCAACTTACATTTTTAAACTTAACCCAATCTTTTACTTAATTACAATTTTGACACTTTTAATCTTCACCTTTAATCAAACTTATCCAATTGCCTATATTCATTATACATTGTTCTGTAGGTTCTGTACAAAAAAGAGGTTCTGTACAAAAAAGTATTCTGCAAAGAAAATGCCACTATATATATATATATATATATATATATATGTATATATATATATATAGTAGGGATCCGGCGAGAAAAAAATAAAAATGAGAAAAATAAGAAGGAATTCTAGCCACACATTTTAAATGGAAGAAAGAAAATCAAGGGGAGTGGAGTGACGGTCATCCAAGCGGCTGCAAAGTTAGGATGTCTCGTTCTTAAGTGTCCTTTCTATTATCTTGGGACTAGAGTGGGAGGTTCTATGACACGTGTTCAAGCATGGCATTGTGTTAGTGAAAAGTGTAGTCTCGGTTCCAAATGGGAATCCAAAACTTTATCTATTGGTGGTCGGTTCCAAAGAATGCTTAATGGGCTTATAGGCCACGTCCCACACAAAAAGCCCAAGAACCACGAGCTTAACCCATAAGCTTATGGTTCGGCTCATTATGTCTTGGTTTATTAAGAGCTTATGATAGCTTATTGATGAACCAAGAACTTATTTAATACCTTTTTGCTTATCGGACTAGTTATAAAGAGTTTTGATATAATATTGATCGAATTTGTGAAATGTAAATTGAAAGTGATTTTTATTAAAGTCTACGACTTTGAAAAACATGTAAACACGAACGGGTCATGCCGAAATTTTGTAAAAACTATATACTTAGAATAAATTGTGAAAATATATTTAATAAAACTTTTCCGAAAAACATATTATTTATAAATGATAAATAATATATACTTAACTTATATAAATAAATTAAAATACTTATTTACGTTTTCTACCTACGTATTTAATTTAAGAACCGACAGTTAAGCGTGCTCGTGTGAGGGAAGCACTAGCATGGGTGACCTGCCGGGAAATGGATAAATTAAAGATATAAAAACATCATTATCGAAAAGTTTTATGATTGAAGTTAGTGCTATAGAGAAATTACTGGAATGTTTGGTTTTAGTTAAACCACCGCCAAATGGCCTAGTGGTAAGGTCCTTCACTTTCAAACAAGAGGTCAAGGGTTAAACCTCGCTAGGTGTGTACATTTGGGGATGGTCAGGGAAGGGTCAGAAACGGTCCTGGGATTAACCCGGTGAGGCTGCATACATCTGAATAAAAAAGGCTCGCCCTCCCGGGTAACCTGAACTGGGAAAATCTACATCCGTTTCTGTTTACTTAGTTATTATATATGACTAGACGAATACCCGTGCACGCACGGAAAATCCCTAGCGGCCGATAATTAAGAATATGCAATATTGTGGTACGTTTTTCGTGTAACGTTCAAACATAATACGTGAAGATATCAAAATGTTGTGACATGCGATAATTCACTTCAAACAATAATTTTTGTCATGTATCAAAGAACATATAACAACCCGTTATAACATCATGCTCATGAAGACCAGTGAATTTTTAACCTTCATTGCATTTAAAGCAAAATGAAAGTTATATTGACCAGATGGTATTTCATCAAGTGGATCCCTAAAAGACTTTAATATATGTCAAAAACATTACGAGTACTCCTAAATATAATGATTCATAATTAAGAAAAATTAGTGAATAAGATCTATTTAGATACGCTTGTTATTCATACTATTATGATTAACGATAGAAAGAACATGTAATGAAAGTTTCATAATTGAGTTTTTAATGTACTTAACCACATTCTTGTCATACAAAAATTACAAATTCTAAGAAAATTGCATTGAAACCGTCTCATCAATGCACGTCCTTTTCTTTTCAAACAAATTTCAAATCAAGTATTAAAGATTAAGCGTTGCCATTTATACATTTTAAATTCTCAACATTCTTAAATTTCAAAAAATTGAGGTAAATCGTTTATATATGTAGAAAAGAAAAATAAATGTTATAAATAAAGAACGGATCGATTGAGAAGGATTTTATTTTGAAAAGATTAAGAAAGTTTTCGAAAATGATAGATTTTTAACTTTGATTCAAGTTTTTTAAGCGTAAAACTCATTTTAATGTGATTATAATCCAAAATGTGTAAAAAAAAATTCGAATCAATGTTAAAAAAAATCTCGATTTTGTGATATAATTAAATACTGAATCTTCTATACAAATTTAAGGAATCATTACCATAACTCGATTTTAGCAATGATTTGTGAATCAAATTTGTGATTTATAGATTTGATTCACTATTAAATGATGTTTACATGTGAATCAAATCAAAAAAATATGAATCAATTTGCTCAAACGTAGATTTCTTAATCTTCTCAAAATAAAAACATTCTCAACGGAACCAGAGCATATATATCATTCACACAAATGGCTGAGCAACTCCCGTAGACTTTTCATGGTGCTGATGAAGGTGTTCCCCAATCTGATACTCAACAGTATTATTCCACCATGCAACAGGTTATTGCAATTGTGTTTCTTTATTTTTAGGTATTATGTATACCGAAAGTTCAGCATGGAATTCGATTTTTCATATACTTATGCGTCTCTTCTAACGTTGTTTATAAGCATATAAAACCCTAAATTTATCCTTTAGATCGTTCTAATCTTCATCTCAAAACCCTAACAACCTTTCTGGGCTCCTAAACGTATTTTTTTATTTCTTTCATCTCCATGTGCAATGCTTTATAAATATACTTTTATGAGAATCTGGTGTACATGTTTTAATCAAAGGTGAT